>VCAZ01000029.1:3095000-3301673 GCA_005784505.1 Bagarius yarrelli
TGTTTATTAATCTAGCTAGCTACTGCAAACAGAACTAAAAAAATATTAGCCTTAACATACTTGGCTCCATCCTCTGGCTCCATCTAGTGGAGAACCTTAAGTTACATATTCGACATATCTATCTTTACGCTCTCACATCATGTTCTTCATGCACTACAACACAAACTGTTCAGAAGCTCCGCCCCCTTTTTTTAACATCATGTTCTTCATGCACTACAACACAAACTGTTCAGAGGCTCCGCCCCCTTATTATCTTACTTCATGTCCAATACAGTAAGGCTCATCAAGTGGTAGCTTATTGGTTAAAGTGTTGGCCTGCTGATTAAAACCTCATGGGTTCAATTCCCAGCACCACCAATCTGCCACTGTGGGCACCTGAGCAAGGCCATAACCTACAATTGCTCAGTTGCACCGGATAAGAATAAATGCATAAAATGCATGAAATGTCAATTTGAATTGTAACACACACATACACACCATGTGTCACCCTGCAGATGACACTTACACCAGCATGTCCTTAGCAACTATTTCTATCCCGTATCAGCACGTCGTTCAGTATCAGGCTCTGACTCTCGGACCTTTATAAAGAGATTTCTATTTATAGTCACGCTGGAACAACGCAAGCGCTCGCAGGTTAGCAAGCCAAAGAATCGCCGCAGTGTTTTCTTCACACACAGGACGTTTTGTTAGAAACTATGAAACTTTCCCATGTGCTGGAGTTTCACAATAACCGTTTTCTAACCCGAACACAGTGTAAAGAGCGCAATGTCCCGCCATTCCTGGCTTCTACAGGTGGAAATGTGCTGGTTTTCCTGCGTGTAGTCGCATGCGAGTGCGCGGGACAGAGAATGATGACTTTATGCAGCTGAATAAATTTGGCGGGGAGCCTTAATACCATCCAGAAGGCGGCGTTTGGATCCTCGAGTGTGTGAGGACCAGACAAGCTTACTGCAGAAATGCCAGAAAGATAAAAAACGCTGTGTGTATTAATGGTGTGTGGTGTGTGTCTTGGGTTTGTGTTAATGGTGTGTGTAGGGAGGTAATGACACGACCAGACATCAAGTACTTTCCAAAATAGAAAGGGGACAAAGATACGGGGGCTGAGAGGGAACATTTTACCTAAAATACGCATAACAGCTTATCATTCTTTGTGGTAGGACACAGTTAGTACATTTATCTTGCACCTCTGGGGTAAAAGGTTCGATTCCTATTACTACAAGCTTATCAGTTAAAATGCTAGATTATGGCTTAAAAGGTTGTATGTTTAAATCCCAGCACATTCAAACAGCAAAATCAGAACTAGGGGTCGACCGATTATCAGCGCTAATATTCTTTTCTTTTTTTTTATCGGTATCATTCGCTAGTGATCTTCTGTCTGTAATTTATGATGAGAAAGTTCACTGGAAAGCATGTGGAGCAGCTCTACTTCCTGCACCACAACCTGGTAGTGCTGGATTAAGATGACTAACGTAAAACTACCCATTCAATTACATTTTTTTTTTAATTATCGGTTTATCAGTTCAAAATATCGTTTATCGGCATACTTGATATCTAAAAATCAGTATCAGCATCGGCGATGAAAAACACATATCGGTCGACCCCTAACCAGGACCCACATAAATACAGACAATTTTAAATGCAACACAGACCGCATTATCATTCTATTAAAGACATTTTTATCATTGAAATGAAGTTAATTATAGACGTTGTTATATGGATGTTACCTCAGACTCGAACCTCAGCGGGCTTTTACAAGCTCATCCCTTAATCCCAGGGGAATAAACCAGACGTGTCCGTGGAGATGACCGCCAATCAAAAGAACGGGTTTGACTCCAATCGACTAGAATTTGATTTGTCCTGAACAGGATTCCGCAACTTGTTTAATGACAACGCAGAAATGCGACTCAGCTACAATGTCCATTTAAAAAAAGGAAAGAAAACTTTCTCTCTCTTCTCCTGTGTTCATTCAGCTTCACCAGCTGTTTATATTTATCTGATGGCTTTACTGGGCAAGAGCTTCAGTGCCGTGAGTCATGTGGCGAGCCAGTAATAAAACCCAAAGTTCAGCTCTTATCAAAAGACCACCCAGTTTAGAGAGAGAGAGAGAGAGAGCGAGAGATGGAAGGATGGAGCTCTCTGCTCCACACATTTTTATAATCAAGCTTCTGTCAAGCTAAAAAATGATTAGGCTTCGAGGTCGCAGTAAATAAGACAGAAGGACATCAAGATGTCACTTCGTTGCTGTGTCAGAAACAGATCTTTTTCCACCAGGGATTCGGAAAAGGGAAGTCGCACCTTCCGAATTGATGCCGAATAAAGAAGCTTCAGCTCGAGTCCAACGGAAATAACGATAAAAGCTTGACATCAAAGAGATAAAATCATCAGGAAGAGACGTCGGGAAAGTGCAGTGTGACGTCAAGAGCTAGCAAGAAAAACAAACACGAAGGAATACAGATTCCGTTAGCGAACAACCCAAACGTTCGGAGATTTACAACAACATCGCTGCGATGAATAAAAAAGAAAAAAAGTGAAATAAAGCATAAAATAATATGTATTGTGTTTGTCTTTTTTGTTTTGTTTACTGTATCAGGAAAAAGGAAACAAACAAACAAATCATTAAATAAAAAATTCAATAAATTAATAATTAGATTAAAAGCTTTATCTGTGTCTGTCTAAATTTTGACCCCGCGGTTTATTCCGTCACGGGAAAAACTGTTGCTCCACATATGATTCATTACACAAAACGAATCAACAGTGAATCAGTAAATGAATCAGAATGGAGAATTCAGCAGCATGTTGGTTTGAGTCACAAGTTACAGCGGAGATGAGAATCTGTGGAAAATTCGGAAAGCCTTCGTAACTAAATCATCAACTGATGAAGGGAAGATTAGAGATTTCATTCTGCACCGAACCTCCAATCGGCTCTGACGTCAAACTCACAAACAGACACAGACAAAAAACTGATCAGTGCTGAGATTCTACATCAGTACCAACAAAGGAGAGGGGGGGGCAGAAAGATAGACAAGCAGACAGACTAGGAGAGAAAGTCAGACAACAAAAGAAAGAGGTAGACTGAAAGAAAAAAAAAACAGACAGACATAGAGATAGGCAGACAGACAAACTAAAAAGGAGTTTCAGACAGACAGGAAGAAAGAAAAAGGAATGAAGAAAAGAACAAGAAAAAGAGAAAGAAGATAAAGGAGAGGAGAGGAGAGAAGAGAAGAGGAGAGGAGAGGAGAGGAGAGGAGAGGAGAGAAGAGGAGAGGAGAGAAGAGGAGAGAAGAGGAGAGAAGAGAAGAGAAGAGAAGAGAAGAGAAGAGGAGAGAAGAGAAGAGAGAAGAGAAGAGAAGAGAGAGAAGAGAGAGAGAGAGAGAAGAAAGGAGCGGAGAGAAGAGGAAGAGAAAAGGAGAGGAGAGGAGAGGAAGCGTGAAGGTTAGCAATGCTTCTCTCCTACTGAGGAAACACAGGAGGTGAAGTGAGAGATGAACGTCAGCGTGTCTTGTCACAGCACGGGCTTCACCGCGCGGTCGTGAGTAGAATCTGAGCAGTCATATGATGACAGAGAACAGGACACCGCTGGGAGACGAGACTGAGGTCCAGCAGAGGAGCTTCAGACGTCTGTGTTGAACCTCAGCGCAATTTAATTAACGTCGGTTTAAGCGAGCGTGCTTCTGAAAGTGATCAGGACGACTTTACGCATTTACTTACGCAGGACGCAGCATGTAGGACATTTACACACAGTAACAATGGGACGTAGGAGTGACCCTGTCCCCACCGCGTCATAAAACAACAGCTATGACTAGCGCGCTAGTCAGAAAACAATACACTGCATAAAATTTACTAATATAAGAGTAATCGATCCGTCCGTCAGCCGAAAGAATTACAGACACCTTAAATAATGTGTGTAAGTCGCTACGATTAGCTGACGATCCTCGAACACACACAACACACACCGAGCGATCATGTGACCCGGCCACTTCCAATCTCATAGAGTCTATCTGATTATCCAACAGGAAATGACACAGTGGAAAATCGAATCTGATCAGCGGTGATCTGCTGCTTTCTCCTGATGGAGGGAGTGAAGGAGGAATGGAGAAGGGGTGGAGGAGTGGAGAAGAAGTAGAGGAAGAAAGGCGGGGGTGGAGGAGGGGTGAAGGAGTAAAGGAGGAAACAGGGGGAGTGAAGGAGGAGTGGAGGAGAAGTGAAGGAGTGAATAAGGAGTGAAGGAGAAGTGGGGAAGAAGTGAAGAAGGGGTGAAGGGAGTGGAGTAGTGAAGGAGAAGTGGAAGAGGAGTAAAGGGAGTGGTGGGGTGAAGAAGTGAAGGAGGGGTGGAGGGAGAGTATTAGAATAAGAGTGAAAGTAATAGTGAGATAAAGAGAGTGAGAGAAAGATTGAGAGAGTGATATGAGGTGAGAGAGAGTAATGGAGAAGAAAGAGAGAGAGAGAGAAATACAGAGAGAGAGAGAGAGAGAGAGAGTAAGTATTTTGTACCAATTCGTTATATCTCTGGAAACCTGCACACCAGATAGATAGACAGACAGACAGACAGACAGACAGGAATAATCACTTCCTGCTTTAAGCCCAGATAAAACAGCCAGCTCAGCACATCCTCCTTTCATGTAAAAAGCGAGATGAGAGGAATAATTAAAAGCAGGTGTTGAAGAACGAAAGCTTTCCAGATGCTAATGAGCTGCGGTTTCCTACAGCACGTGCCGGAGTTTTCGCTCACGCTATTAAACGAGAAGATGGGTTTTATTTTATTCCCTTTTTTTATGTTTTTGAAAAGCACACGGTGTTGCGTTGCCTTTAATTCCACCGAAAGAGAGCGAGAGTTTATAGGAAAAGAATAAAAAACATCAGAAGATGATGAGATTTTTACAAAACACAATTAGAAATATGAGATTAAACCTGAAGAAATAGAAGAAAAAGAAAATAGAAGAAAGTTTCTAAGGAAAAAAAATACTTTTTGAATTAAAAATCATTTTTCTTTTTTTTTTTGTGTCTGTGTGTGTGATGGAGTGTGTGTATGTGTAACAGTATAGTGTGTGTTTGTGTGTGTAAAAGAACAATAGTGTGTAAAAGAACAACAGTGAGTGATGATGCTTGGCTCTGTGTGTGTGTGTGTGTGTGTGTGTGTGTGTGTGTGTGTGTGTGTGATGTGTGTGTGTGTGTGTGTGTGTGTGTGTGTGTGTGTGTTTGTACCTGCTCTGAGGGGCTGAACATCTCTCCGCAGTCCAGCTGTAACTGCTGTTCAATGTTTTCACTCAGACACTGACACACTCTCGTCTTCTGCTCCAAAGAGTACGCTTCCAAACTCAGGAGACAGTCACACTTCTACAGAGAGAGAGAGAGAGAGAGAGAGAGAGAGAGAAAAGAAAGAGAGAGAGAGAGAGAGACAGAGAAAGAAAAGAAAAAGAGAGAGAGAGAGAGGAAAAAAATAAAAAGAGAGAGAGGTATGAAGAAAGAGAGAGAGAGAGAGAGGTTTCACTATCAACAAGTATGTCTCCTTGGACATCTGTTTGAGTCACACATGTGGACCATCAGATAAACCCTGAGTGTCAGCTGCTAAATAATGACGTCCTAGAACGTAGGACGGATAGATAAATTTGTAGATGGATGGAAAAATGGATGGATAGATAAATAAATGCATAGATAGATAGATGGCTGGCTGACTGAATAGATGGATGGATGGATAAATGGATAGATGGATGCGTAGATGGATAAATAGACATATGAATACATGGATGGATAAGTGGATAAAGGGATGAATGAATTCATGGATAGATGGGTGGAGCGATGGATGCAGCTCAGCTACATTTATAAACTGATTTATGAGCCATTTTAAGCTCCAGAAATCCACCAGAGACTTTGTTTAAGCGGAACTTAAGGCCTCTCCTGTCTCTATCCAGGAAACACCACCAGATCAGAGTATTTATACCCAGAGGATGTTTTACTTGTCCTCTGAAAACGGCCTTCGGACAACAAGAATCCTCCACATGACTTCACATGACTCCAGAATTAGAGGGTGAACACACACCCACACTGTGACATTACAGTCCAGTTTTAGTCACAGCAGGACTGTAAATACTTGGTGTCGAGGTCAAGAAACACAACTAAAGCCTAAACCTGACATTCCTACAGAATAACAGCGTAACTTTATCCTATAATGGAGAAAAAAAGAGAGATAGTTTGATAAAAACACATCAGTAAAATAAAAATGTCTCATTGGGACACACTGTAGAGTCAGGTTTTTATATGAGTTATGGTTAATCCTTTATAAGCAATTACCTGTGATCTGTCATAAAGTGTTTATACCATTCCAGAGAAAGCCAATCAACATGCGGCATTTAAATTGTTGATTTAAATTGACAGAATGGAAGCCCCGCCCCTTTCTGTATCACGCCTAAAATAAGTGGTTTCACTTTCTGATGCTTTTATGAGCATTAACGTGAAAGTGAAAGTGGTAGCTCAGTGCTTAAGGTGTTGGACTGCTGACTCGATTCCCAAGATCACCAAGCTGCCACCAGGGGCCCCGAAGCAAGCCCTTTAACATTTGCGCCATTTGACATTTAACGCCCTTATCCAGAGCAACTTACATTTATCTAATTTTATAGCCAAATAAACCTAAGGGCCTTGCCCAGGGGCCCAGAAATGGCAACTTGGTGGTGCTGGGAATTTATTCACGATCTTCTGATCAGCAGTTCAACACCTTAACCGCTGGGCTACCAATTAAAAAATGAAATAATAAGGGCGTCTGCCAAGAAATGTAAATTAAAATGTTCAGAATCAAGTTAATGTTAGTAAAATATAACGAGTAAGCAGTTATTTAACAGTTAGTTAATAACACAAGGCAAAAGATTGACCTACATTTAACACTTAATTAACAA
This sequence comes from Bagarius yarrelli, assembly GCA_005784505.1. Lineage (NCBI taxonomy): Eukaryota > Metazoa > Chordata > Actinopteri > Siluriformes > Sisoridae > Bagarius > Bagarius yarrelli. Next base: position 3,101,888 of record VCAZ01000029.1, read on the forward strand.
ATAATTAACCACTTATTAGTAATCTGGTATCTTAGCTTGCATCCCTTATGGCTTTTAGGAATAGTAGTGTATTATAAGCAAAGTCTTTTAGCTATTTACAATCATTCCCCTGCTGCGGTGCTGCTGTAATTGTTTAGTTTTACAAAACACACCTGAATAAAATAAAGGCTCGAGGGTGAAATCAACATAGACAGTATAAAGAAAGATAAAGCACTGCGGTCCACATTAATTATGTAAAACGAAAAAGCTTGCAGAAAGCTGCAAGCTAATCGATACTGTGACTAAGCAAAGAAAAATAATCAAAAACGCCTAGTAATCACGATAAGGACAAGCCCACAGGAGACATGTTTAAGTTTCAACCACTGTCATGAGTAGAATTATGCTAAAACGCGAGGAACTAGCAAGACCAACAGCTTAGCGTCCTGCACAGGCTCAGACTTCGAATAAAACGAAACATTACTATACATTTCTACTATAAATATTTATCTCTGTTCTCCTGAAATGAAACTCGACGGAGCCTCGAGACGAGATTATTACACCATGTAATAAAGAGCTAGCTTGAAAAAAAAAACAAAAAAAACAAATCCTTAATCAATCTATTTTTACTCATTAGCGTGAGCGATGTCCTGAGCCTGCTCTAGATTGTGATGATGACAAAATGCCAGGAGTGATCATATAATAGAAAGAAAACACTAAACAAAAGAGGGAACAAGGTCGTTTGCTAGAAGGATGATAAAATGTGCTTGTCTTAGCGCCAGGCAGCGTAATCAATATCTTTAGAGTTGATCTGTTATTTTAACTTAATAAAATTAATATCTGCAAATTATAGTGTAAAACCTGGACTGTATGTCCCTAAAAGTCAAATATCATCATCAATTATTTTCCCTTTCTGCATTTTAAAGCCTAGGGCAGAGATTATATAACAAGGTGCCATTTTTATGGGCACATTTAATGTTGTGGAACATCCAGGGATCTTGTTCCCTCTGTTATCACTCATGGTTACAGCCTGTAATGTATATTGAACCAGGAAGCACACTAATATGCGTTTTTATTCCTAATACATTCACAAACACGTCCAGCCTTCAGCAATAACCAATGATGCAAACATCTGAGGCGATATTTCTCACCGTATGTGTTTACAGAATGTTGTACTGTTGATGGAGATTCTAAATAAACTGACGTCGAACCCGGAAAAATGTATTCCAAGGTTACACTAAACATCTGCCACAGCAGTCTGATTTTACATAATGACTAAATAATTGGATAAATTTCAATTATTCGAGAACTTTCTTCAATAAAAATCCTTAGTCACGGTATTGCCTGGTCTTTATGATTTATAAAAAGAAACTCATGATATGAAATCAGTGCTATTTATTTTTCATTTGAAGATCAATTCCCTCTAAATGTCATCAATGTACGTCTTTTTTAATATGTCCAAGGTTGTGGAAAGGGGGTTTGATTGTCTTTGCACTGGTAAATTGGTGCCATTAGTTTTGCCCATACAGTGTAATTTTCTTTATTTAGGCAAAACACAACTGTAGCAGCTTAACACAATTTTGTTTAACGTAACCTCAACTACAGGATGCTATTTGACTAATTTAAAGGTCTTTATTTTGTCTCGTATACTTTTTTACAGTACAGTAAAATTCTTTTTTCGCATATCCCATCTAAGTAAGTTGGTGTCAGAGCGCAGGGTCAGCTATAATACAGGGCCCCGGAGTAGGAAGGGTTAAGGGCTCAACAGTGGTTGGCTTGAATCCAGGTGTTTCTGGTCTTTAAATCAACTGTGGTGGGGCTCAAGCCCAGGTCTTTCTATTCTCCAGATCAGCAACTCAGCACCTTAACTATTTAAGCCAGCACTGCCCCTAAAGCTATCCAGGGATTTCCGACATTTTGGAGTATAATGACATTTTTTGTGGTTCAGACGCAGCGTCTCATAAAGCGACTGAGAGGACAGAAATCATCCACATAACTGAAATGTCTCTCAAACACCCACAAAATGAAGCCCAGCTGTAGTAGTACAGCCAACTCCCAAAACTTACATCCAGACATTCCTACAGGGGGAAAAAACTCCTACCACAGAAATAAAGCCTGCCATGGAAAAATGTTTAAAAGCCACAACAGATGATCAAAGGTTTTCAATGACAGAATTAAAAGAAAATAAAAATATATTTTTTTTAGTTGCAAACTCAAAAGTCCAGTGAGAGGCACAAAAAAACCCATCTAAACCACATTACACCACAATGTCATTAAGTTCTTGATTTTGATTGGTCGAAAGGTTTGGATGACTTGACCGTAAATACCTTGATACCTTGTATGACTTATCAAGTCTGCCACATTTTTGGCACATTTTTGGAACGGCATAAATAAACCAAAGCGCAATTCCTGCACATGCCTCCGCCCTGAATCTGTAGGAGGCAAGTGTTTCTTTCTGCAGACAGGGAGGAGGAAGTGTGTTTATTTATTTATACTGCATATAAACAAGAGACCAACATAGTCGTAGGTGTCCCAAACACTTACATCACTTTCCTAACACACAGAATGAGGGACACAACAGCATAAAAACAACTGGAGACGTACTTTCTTCATAGAGAACTTCTAGCTGTGGAAGACTAACTGTAGCTAACTTGTTAAAGTTGTTCCTGTATGTTAAAGACAGTTAATACCCAAAGCTTAATAGGCAATTTGTGAGATTTATGAGTAGATGAAACAATGTCTGTGTCTGCATAGGGTTCTTGCTTTCTGCAGAGGTTTAACATAAAACCTTATTTTAAACAAAAACCACCTTACATAACCTGCCCAAATTTGTGCCTACAGCCTTATACTCTCCAAAGATTATTTCTAGCATCCAGATTTTCCTGAAAAATGGTTTAGGCTCTGGGTGTTGATCAGTTTATGCCCCAGCAATGTTAATCTGCCACTCTTGGGCCCTTAAACAAGTCCTGTTCTTCTTCTGAAGGCTTTTTAGCAAGTCCCGCTTCCTCTAAAGGCTTTCTCGCAAGTCCCGCTTCTTTTAAAGGCTTTCTAGCAAGTCCTGCTTCTTCTGAAGTCTTTTTAGTAAGTCCTAGTTCCTACTGTCTTTTGGTACTGGAATAAAAATAAGTAAAGAGGCAAGGCATATTTTAAACTTTCACATCATTTGTAGACTGTGTAAAGATCCTGCAAGAATAAGCCCTTGTGCCAGTGGTGCACTCAATATCTATGGATCTCTTGTACAAAGTCGATATTCCATGTAAGCGCAATCCCTGTGCACTGTTCATCAGGGATTTGTAGCAACGAATGCCGAATCTCAAGTTCATTAAGACTGGAAATAGCTGACCTCCAGTCTCCAGTGGCTCTTAATTTCAAAATAAATTCTCAAGCTTCTGGTCTCTAAGGTAGCCACTCATTTAGAAACAAGGTCGCTCTATCGTGCGATCTTCAAACTAGTGCAGCAAGTCAGTTTTGATTTGGTCTGGTTAATCGGAGGTCTGGGCCCTATTTTACAAACACTTTAGGGTGGAACGGAGCACTTAAATCAACATGCCAGACATTGCAACAGTGGTCAAGTGCTAGATTATGCAATAGATGGGCAAAACCCTGCAATAATGCGGCACTCTTCTGATCCAAAGAAAAGTGAACAGCCATTTAGCAGTCTAAACCAAGCCGTGTAGTGCCCTGGGGCTGATTTGCTAGAAGAAGCTCTTCTAAAATAGCAAAGTATGTATTTCATATGACCTAAGGGCATTACAGGTTATTTGAACTGAAGCAAGGCTCTTACACAACTCCTGGGTTACAGCAGAGAAACAAATGTTGCTATATTTGCAAAAGAATCTGCACTGCACATAATTTTTAGAGCATTATGTCAGGCATCTGTTGCAGCGGAAGCATAAGAAGCACTTAGCAAATGTGTAACCACAGGAAACGTAGCATCTCCTTTTCTTTTGAACCGGTTTTAGACCTTCAGTCACTTAACCCTAGACAAGACAATCACAATCATGATAACATAGTGCTGTCAATCTTATTATCTCTCACAGTGTAAGATAATTAGAGGGTTTACTGTTTAATTCATATGCTTTTACAGAGGCTGCTTCAAATAAAGATTGCAGTAGTGCCATTTTCTCAGCAGAGAATGCCCTGCCCTAACATGCCCTGACCAACCCATTCTGCTTAGTACAAGTCACTATGCCTTAATGGCTTCTATAGGCTTAAAAGGCAGTATAATAGGATGCACTTATCACTTACAATAGGATGAACATGTTGCGGTAAAGTGGATGTCATTAGATGTGAGATCTAAAGAATAACAAAGACCTATTTATGGTCGGGTTGAGCGCTATTGCATCTTCTGTCTATTACCATGACATCTTAGTAAAGTCATGAATGGTTGCTGTCTAAACATTCTTCTGACTTAATAGAAGTGGGTTAAAGCACTGTTTGAAATTAGTTTCAAGCCTTTGTTTCTAGCTTTGTTAGAATGAACATTTGAGATAAGTTTAAGATAAATGCCTCCAACTTTAGATAAAGAAATCCACATCTAAAATGGTATCCCTTTTCCATCCTTATCTAAGTTGGTATCACCATTCCATATTCATTTAAGATGGTATCCCCATTTCACCCTTATCTGAGATGGCACCCCTATTCCATTCTCATTATAGATGGTATCCCTGTTTTACCCTTATCTAAGATAGTATCTCTATTTCACCCTTATCGGAGATGGTGTCTCCATTCCATCCTCATCTGCAAAGTTACCCCCGTTTCAACCTCATCTGAGATGATATCCCCAACTCCCCCTTTTCTGAGATGCTATTCCCATTTCACCCTCAACTGAGATGGTTTTCCTTTCAACCCTCATCTGAGATGGTTATCCCGTTCCATCCTCATCTGAGATGGTTTTTCCAGCTTCTAATTGTCTAAACACACCTGTTCAGAGGTGATTAGCACTGGGTAGTGAAGAGATATTTGGAAAAGAAGCTGAATAAATAAACTTAAGAAAATATGAATCACCTTTCGCTTTGAAGATAGAATTTTTTTATAACTATTTGGATATTGATAAATATTAGTAACAATTGGAAGATGATAACTATTAATATCTAGTAGGTAGGCCAGCAAGAAGATTAAAGCTATCAGAAACAGTGTTTTTGATGCAATTTTCATTCAACAGCTCAATTCAGTGGTTTACTGTTTTGAAATTACCAGACTGATACCTTGAATTAACAGACTACAATACTCCTATGACCAGAGGTACCAGGTGGAATCGCTTCCATTATCACCTCCTTTGTGAAGTGCTCTGAAATGTGTGCATCTCATCTACCACCGAGTCATCAGAATGCACTCTCTCTGCCACACGTTCCACAATTTTCAGCTTCTCATTCAGCTGCGAATGTAAGAACTTCATCAAGTTCACCTTCTGTGAAATCCTGTTATCACCCGAGTCCCAATGGTTTGAGTGTTATCTTTCAGATGTGTATTACATGTGCTTTTGTACAAGTCACTCATTGTACAAGGAACCAGTACAAGGAAGCAGTATGGTTTTATGCAGAAGGTCTGTTTTAGGATCAGAGACGGCCACCAGAGACACTTTCTAACAATTTCTCTATGAAATAAATTCTTAATACTATTTCTTAATTTTGTTTTCATCTGAAAGCTTTTCAGGTCTAGATTAAGTCACCGAAATGACGTGGTGTCTGCTGAAGCATGGTCATGATGATCATGGTATAAGTGAGAGGAAGTATTATGATTATTATAAAGATGGTGAAAATTGTGGGGGTTTTGGAAAAGATAATGGTTGGGGAAAATAAAGCTTATGATGATGCTACAGAAAAAGAATTAAAGAATATTCTGATTGTAATAATGATGATGATTATATTGATAATGATGTTTATGGTGGTGACTGTAACCTTTGGTAGTAAAGTGTGGTAATGGTGATGCTAGTGGCTAATTTGATGTTGGTGGAGGTGGTGTTGATGGTAGTGATGGTTGTGATAGTGGTGATGATAAATGATAAAAAGAATGGTGGTGTTGATTGTGATTGTGGCAGTGTTATAGTTAGTGATGGTGGAGGTGGTGGAGATAGCCATAAAGAGTGTGATGATAGTATAGATTGTGGCAGTGATGGTCTAAGTGATTGTGTTTGTAGAGAAGTGATGATGATGATGATGAAGGGGTAGTGATGGTGGAGGTGATAATATTTATGAATATGGAGAAGCTGGTGATAATGGTGATTGTGGTGATGTTATAGGTGGTGATGGTGGAGGTGGTGGTGGAAGTCATACTGCTCGTGGTGATGGTAAAGTTGGTGGTGAATATGGTGGAGGTGATGATAATGGTGATGTTGATGGTGATAGTGTTAAAGGTGGTGATGGTAAAGAAATAATCAGCGGTAGACAGAAATACAGACTAGAAGTTGATAATAGAAACAATATATGTTTTGAAATAGATGTTATGAGCGATAACAAAGAAGGCAACAGTGGTGACATTGATGAAGATGGTAAGGATGATGTAGTGGTATGGGTAATAATTGTTTATAGTCAAGCTGCTGAGGTAAACACATAGACACCCTCTTTATCTCTCTCTCTCTCTCTCCATCTCTCTCTCTCTCCCTCTCCCTTCTTTCTTTCTCTCCTAGGACCATTTGAAAACTACAATAACTCACGTCAGCGTAATCCGAGAGCAGATGTTTATGCAGAGAGTCTTCTGATTTGAGGAACCGTTTCTTGCTCGCTGCTCTGTCCGCCAAATTCCCCATGATCGCTGTTCACACGACGTTCAGTACGCAAACCGCTCTAAATCCTGTCCCTCGTTTGCTTTCCTCTGTCTATCCTCTCTCTCATTCACAGCTTATCTCACTTAAATCTGGGTTAGATAGGCTCCTGGGTGGGTTTGTGCTAAAATAGCCTGACCGCTTGCTAGCATGCTGGTGTGGTGCACAGAGTGAGAGGATGCAAATGATAGTGTTCATGAGACAGGGAAAGAGATAGACCAGAAAAATCCTAGAAAAGGGTTCAATCGATGGAGCTCGAACTCTACAGCACTTCATACAGTGTCAAAACTGGGGAAAGTGTTCACTTTTTGACCATTTCAAATAGCTCAAAAACTTTAATTTGTGATGCAAAATGTCATTTTTTCTTACAATGCTAAACAAAAACTTAGCAGAGAGGATGGATGGATGGATGGATGGATGGATGAATGGATGAATGGATGAATGGTTGGTTGGTTGGTTGGTTGGATGAATGGATGGATGGATGGATGGATGATTTGAGCAACCTTTTCTTGGATGGATGGATGGATGGATGGATGGATGGATGGATGGATGGATGAATGGATGAATGGATGAATGGTTGGTTGGTTGGTTGGTTGGTTGGATGAATGGATGGATGGATGGATGGATGGATGATTTGAGCAACCTTTTCTTGGATGGATGGATGGATGGATGGATGGATGGATGGATGTTTGGTTGGTTAATAGAATGGATGGATAGATAGATGGATGGAAAAATGGATGGATGAATGGTTGGTTGGTTAATTGAATGGATGAATGGTTGGTTGGTTAGGTGCTTGGTTGGTTAATTTGATGTATAGATAAACGGATATAAGGGATGGAAGTCAGACAGTGAAAAAAAGACCACGTCTCCAAATATTGAACATCCACAACGCCAAGTGGGCGTGTCACTATGGTTTTGAAAGAATCGTTTATTATTACGGAGAACTTTGTATATCTGATGTAATTCAAAAGTAACGTTTTATCCCAAAGACTAACCAATGCAAATGGCGCTTATTTTGAAGACGATATGTTTTGTTTTGTGGTGCTTTAATAAACATCAAAATAGTTATTTACAGAGAACCAACGTGTTAAATAACAATCAGCCAATTCAATTTAACAAACACATAACAGTGCGTTCGGTTTGATTATTGAGACATTATATTCACTGAGATTTGATCCGCCAGCGACACAAAAAACACCCTTTTATCCTCTGTACAACAAGGTCATCTAAAAAAACAGCGATTTCTCTTTGTTGATGTTTCCAGATGCTATTTTCTCTTCTACTCAACACAATTTCACCTCTATATCCGGTACCAAAAGCCCTTAAGGGGGAAGCACTAACGCAATTATGCATTTCACAGGCAGGACAAACGACCTGGAATTTGCACACGCCGGACATGAAGAGGGTAAAAAGACCCCACACACACACACCAGACCTATTCAGCTAACAAGATTGTTGTGCTTTTACAGCATTGTTCTATCTCCTTGGTCTCTTTTATTCCTCCCCCTTCTCAGATCTGTCTCCCAGTAGGTTTACGCAAGAGTTTGGAGACGAGGGAAGAAAGCGGAATCAGATTAGGGCCGTGGATTGCATTATGACACTCCGGCAGTCTGCTGCAGTTGTCCACATGCATCTCTCACAGATCTGTACGCATGCTTTCACCGCAGACGGCTTTTATCAGATTTCTGATTATATTCTCAAAAAATACTAAACATTATAGCTGGAGAGATTTACAAATCTCTGAAAAGCAGGTAATTAAAAACGTTCTAAAAGCCTGCTTATTGAATAATAAATAATGACATGGTTCTTACTTCTTCTGCTTTTCTTTTTTTTTTATATATATATATACTTTTATTTCCTGGTCTGTGCTGCTCCTGATTTTATTCCCCCAGTAAACAATATGTTTTTATTGAGTTTCCGAAAGTTGAATAGTCGTGTCCTCTACAATGTTATTACTGCATGAGACATTCAGCATGCATGGTATATTTATTGCCCTGGGGACAAAGAAAATGGTGTGGTCTCAATGATGTACTGATATTCTCCGTTTCCAGAAAGATATCTCCGCCTTCACAGGGGGACTCTTTGTCTGCAGTCACAGCCACTGCTACTATTGATCCCAAACCGCTGATGAAGGTGTGTGTTTTATCCAAGTGATCGATAAACACAGTATTTGCACAGAGAAGAGCGAGAAGCGAGAGAGAGAGAGAGAGAGAGGGCTAAGAAAATGAATTTACCCTCTGCTACTTCAGAAATATTTAATCTCCCAGAGTTTTTTTTACCTACAGGAGGTAATAACACCCTCATTTATTGCCTTATTAATATTAAACCACAAACATTCCCCCACACACACATATGCTGACGACTAAATACTTTATGGCGCACACCATTAATAATGCAAAAATGTGTATAATATAAATGTGTTTGTTTTTTCAGACACCACCAAAATAGAATAGAATAGAATAGAATAGAATAGAATAGAATAGAATAGAATAAATGGTTGTTTTGATGGTTGGTTGGTTAGGTGATTGGTTAGTGGATGGATGGATGGATGGATGGATGGATGGATGGATGGATGGGTAGTTGCATTAACGGATGGATGGATGGTTATATTAATGGAAGGTTGGTTGGATAAGTGAATGGTTGGTTAGTTGTTGAGTGGATGGATGGATGGATAGATGGATGGATGGATGGATGGATGGATGGATGGATGGATGGATGGATGGATGGATGGATGGATGGATGGATGGATGGATGAATAGATGGATGGATGGATGGATGGATGGATGGATGGATGGATGGATGGACGGATGGATGACGAATAAACACTGGATGGATGAGTGGATTATGAGTAGAAGGTTAGATGGATAAGCGAATGGTTGGTTGGTTGATCGATGGATGAATAAATGGATAGATGGATAGACAAATAGATAGATGGATGGATGGATGGATGAATGGATGGATGATGGATGGTTAGACAAATGACAGATAGACAAATGGACAGATTGATGGATGGATGGATGGAATAAAAGTACAGAATGAAAGTAGATTTTAACTGAATCTAATTAGATCTGAAATTAGATTCAGTTAAAATCTAAAAATATATATCACCGTGAAACAGATGAGAATAGAATAGAATAGAATAGAATAGAATAGAATAGAATAGAATAGAATAGAATAAGAAGTCGTGGCTTCTGATCAAAAGCTCTATCTTAATTTACGGGATTAACCCTAATTCACACTGGTATCCTAGCAACAGCAACCCTGCCTAAGGTTTAACATGATCATGTTCTTCTATAGATCGTACCTTAATTAATACAACAAAGTTTCAACCCAATGGACACAAAGAGGAGGTAGGAAGATGTCTCCACACTGCAATGACACATGTCCTCCTCTGCAAAAGGGAAAATAAATAATGCTGCTTATTATGAGGAAGAAGCGAGTGTCAGGCCGAGGGGTGACACGCCGAATGAAACGGATGCCATCATCGCCACGTCTCCCGCAGAGTCACTTCCTGTCATAAGCGACAGCTACAAACTCCCAGCTGGAGTCAGCACACTCCAGACATCTCCGACATCTCCGACATCACACACCACACGAAAGCTACCTCATGCCTAGATAAACACTGTGTTTTAGAAAACTAATTAGACCGAATTTGGGTTCCTTTTTTTACTCTCTATGTCCGTGGGCTATGTGTGGAAAGCTGGAACCGTCTCCATCTGCTGTGTTTAAAATAGGCGAGAAGTTGTTAAAAATTCATTCGGATTTAATTAGGTAACGCAGTGATGTTTTCAGAAGGGGATGAGGGAAAAAAGAGGACAGGACCAGAGAAGATAATCACTCTTGGAGAAAAAAAGAATTCAGTAGTAGGAAATTAGTTATATTAGTTATATATTATTAACTATACAACTATTAAACTGTTTTTCCTCTCCGGTCTGAACAACCAAACAAGACATTCACTTCAGTTTGATGCAGTTTGAAACTTTTTAATGTAACTCACCGTAAAATTATTTTAGAAACACACAATAAAATCACAAAAATTAAGTTTGTTAAGCAGGTTAATGAAATGTTGAGTAAATAGATGGGATGTACTTCTGAAAATACACTGCTAAAAAAAATTCTTTTATTAGTCTGAGAGAGAAGGATGGATAGATTGATGGCTGGGTGTTTACTAGATGGCTGGTTAGAGAGATGCATATTTGAATAGACAGACAGTTGGTTGGTTGGTTGGAATAAATGAATGGTTGGTTGAATAATTGTTTTGGGGTTTGTTGGTTGGTTAATTGAATAGATGGATAAGAGAAGAATGGTTGGTTGGTTGGATGGATGGATGGATGGATGGATGGATGGATGGGATGGATGGATGGATGGATGGATGGATGGATGGATAGATGGATAAATGAATGGGTAGGAAGATGAATTTTAATATTAATAAATTAATAAATGACTGAATCAATAGCTGGATGGATGGATAGATGGATGGATAAATAAATGTATGAATGATGTAAAATACACAAAAAACAGTCAAACGGTAAATAGAAAACTAGCTCACCTCAGTCATGTGGATGAGGTAAAAGCGAAGTTCAGCACTATGATCTGCACACAAACAAAAAGAAAACATCGGCATTGTAGACAAAACAAACAAGTTCAGAATACAGAGAGCGAGAGCGAGAAAAAGACAGAGAGTGAGGGAAAGAAAGAAACAGAGCAGAAAGATACAGAAAGTCCCTGACCGTAACTAGTTTATCATTTTACTCCGTCCTCAGTCTTGTTTCTGACTCATAACATGAATTTTCTATTTGTTGTTCCCAGCTGTCCATCACGCTGTATTCCCGCCCTTTTGAAGGCTCACTCTGTTACTCACTGGGTGACAGAAGCTGACAGCTGCTTCTGATTGGTGGCCGAATGCTTTGTCTCTCGGACCAACAGTGGCATCACTTATCAATGTCCAAACTTTTCAAAGAGGGAAAAGTCAGAATGATGAGTGATGAAAAAATGCTGCAGAGTTTCTGTCCAATGAAATGTCCAATGAAGACGAACTGGAGCTTTAACACGCCACTCACACCAGAATGATTTGATAGATGGATGATTTAATAAATGTATGAAAAAACGTATGAATGGATGGATGGATGGATGGATGGATGCATGGAAATATACAATATTTACACAAATAGATAGACAGCTAGCCAGACAGAAAGACATATACACAGACAGACAGTTAGAAAGACAGACTAACAGTTATTAGTGCTCATATCATTGCTCGGGACAATTGCATTAATTGACTTGCAGTACTGCACTGTTAGCTTGTGTGTGTGTGTGTGTGTGTGTGTGTGTGTGTGTGTGTGTGTGTGTGTGTGTGTGTAAAAAGAGGGCTCTAGTCTGATGAGAGGAGACACATGTACAGCGTGCTGTCAGAGGGCCACCTGCAGGCTCAACCACAGCTGCAGTGCATGCTGCCAATCTGTCCTACTGAACACACACACACACTTATACATTTATATACACACACACACACACTTATATACTTATCACATCACATCATCTAATAAAGTCCAATAAAGTCTTTTTACAGTAAACTTTAATTAAAAAATTGTCTGTATTAAAAATACATTTATGAGTAAATTAAAAAACAACCTAAATTGTTTAAACATTTTGCCATCTTTAATCTCATAAACTGTTAACTAATAAAAACTACTAACCAAACTGTTTAAACTAGTTTAACTAGAGTGAGATTAAATTTAGTGTCTTACTAAAGTTTAGATTAAAGTAACACCCACTTATTCTCACCTCAGAAGGTGGCTCATGGTTAAGTGGTGGCTCATGGAACTACCAACCCGAAGATTGTGGGTTCGATTTCCAGCTCCACCAAGCCATGACTGTTGGGCCCCTGAGCAAGACCCTTAACCCCCAATTGCTCAGTTGTATAAAAGAGATTAATGTAAGTCGCTCTGGATAAGGACGTCTGCTAAATGCTGCACACGTTTAAATTGCCGGGTTTTCTAGTTCTTGGATTTGAACAGCAGGGGTCACTCTTGTATTCCAAAAGAAACACAATACTGTAAAAAAGTCTCTGTGACTGTTCTGATGTTTAGTGTTGTTTCGAAGTAACGAGTCTGTATGTGACAGCATGTTTGATAGGACTGTGTGTGTGTGTGTGTGTTTGTGTGTGTGTGTGTGTTTTGGTGGGGGGGTGTTAAGTGAGCAGAAATCCCCTTGCGGAAATGTCGACCTTGTTTTTATCTGCACTGATAACAGAGTGAAGTTATTGTCTCAGTATCTGCTGTTCTGTCACTGCACACACCATTTCGTACCTTTCCCACGACTTGCTAACAGAATCACAGCCTCTTTTCCTGACGTTAGTTTATCAAATGGAAGGAGATCCTAAAGTTCCTCTGTCTGTCAGTCTGTTTGTCTGTATACCTGTCTGTCTGTAATTCTTTCTATCTGTCTTACTGTCTGCTTGCTTATCAGCCTATCTGTGGTTTGTAGATCTGTCTATTTTAAAACCTGCCTGTCTGTCTGTTTAACTGTCTGTCTATATGTTTGACTTACAGTCTGTCTATCTGGTGGTCTGTGTATCTGCCAGACAGTCTGTCTGTCTGTCATACTATACTTCTGTCTATCTGTCTCACTGTTTGATTGTTTTAAAGCCTGTCTATCTGCCTGCCTGTCTGTCTGCATGTCTATCTGTGTAAGTGTTGGTTTGTCTGTAAGGTTGTTGCTATATTTAAAATATTTTAAGCGTATGTGTGTATGTGTCTGCATCTGTGTGTGTGTGTGTGTGTGTGTGTGTGTTTTCACATATAGATTGTGGATATTTTATATAAAGACTCCTGGTGACGACACCCAGCCGTGCGGTTCAACACCATCGATTAACACTTGCAGGTCTACAGATTGACCTTAATGTCCTCACCGCCAAGTTCAATCTATAGACGTCTGAGCTGCTGACTGAGGATCGTCCACTGCTTCATTCACTGCAGGTCAGAAACCAATCCAGACGAACTGATTTCTCTTTCATCGCTCCATGCTTTACTTCTTAAATAGCAACATCATTGAAGTGTCTATTCTCATAGTGTTTTCAGATAGAGAGAGAGAGAGAGAGAGAGAGAGAGAAAGAGAAAGAGAGAGAGAGAGAGAGAGAGAGAGAGAGAGAGATAGGAGGACGAGAGAGAGAAAAGAGATAGAGAGAGAGAGAGAGAGAGAGAGAGAACAGAGAGAGATGGATGAGAGAGAGGAAGAGCCGAGAAAGAGAGAGAGAGAGAGAGAGCACCACTTACCCTCCTTTAGTCTAAGTTGTTTCAGGAAGAGAGGATTTTGAAGAACATTACAGCGACCCGGCTCATCCTCCCTCGTCACTAACATCAGATCTGTGTAGATGAATATAGTCACCTGAGAGAGAGAGAGAAAGAGAGAGAGGGGGAGAAAAAAAACAGAAAGAGAGAGAGACACAGAGAGAATGCAAGACAGAGAGAAGGAGAGAGAGGAAGAAAGAAAGTTATAAGACGTTTATAACATCCAATACGACTCTTCCTCTCTGGGATGGGTTTCTGGAGGAGCGGCAGAGATACTGTGAAAATAAGTAAGGGGAGCTAAAGATAGGGGGCGCTGAGCGCTGAAGATAGGGGGAGCTGAAGATTGGGCACTGAAGATAGGGAGTGCTGATGATAGGGGCACTGATGATAGGGGCTCTGAAGATAGGGGCCACTGATGATAGTGGGCGCTAATGATAGGGGGCACTGATGATAGGAGGCGCTGATGATAGGGGGCACTGATGATAGGGGGCACTGATGATAGGAGGCGCTGATGATAGGGGGCATGATGATAGGGGGCACTGATAATAGAGGGCACTGATGATAGGGGGCGCTGATGATAGGGGGCACTGATGATAGGGGGCACTGATAATAGGGGGCGCTAATAAAAGGGGGCACTGATGATAGGGGGCACTGATAATAGGGGGCGCTAATAAAAGGGGGCACTGATGATAGGGGGCGCTAATAAAAGGGGGCAATGATAATAGGGGACACTGAAGATAGGCGGCGCTGATGATAGAGGCGCTGATGATAGGGGGCACTGAAGATAGGCGGCGCTGATGATAGAGGCGCTGATGATAGGGGGCACTGAAGATAGGCGGCGCTGATGATAGAGGCGCTGATGATAGGGGGCACTGAAGATAGGCGGCGCTGATGATAGGGGGCACTGAAGATAGGGGGCACTGGTGCTTCGCCACGTTTTATTTTTTTTTTTCGAAGGACGATATTAAATCGCATGCTTTGTTAACTTCCCTGATTGGCGCCAGTGCGGTTTTGGTTCATCACATAAATGACAATCAGATCTGTTTAAGGCCAAACGTTCAGAGTCATTTCTGCAACAATTATTGGCACCCTTCACCACAATGAACAAAGTGAAAACACATGTTTTTTTCTGGAGTCAGAAGCTTCGTAAAATCTCTTTCGACATGGGAATCATAACCTCCTGGCAGAGGCAGCCATGCTTTTCTTTAAGAACTATGGAACGTGTAATGATCCGTGAAATGTATGTGTCACATCAAAACTTATACATACACCAAAGAAGCAAATGACCCACGAATGGGACACAAAGGACATGTCAGTCTCTGGGGGACACATTTTTTCTCCTTCAAAATCATGAAAACAGAAACACACACCACATCCTTTTTACCACTAATTGATACAAGGTTTTATTATGTTGTATTATTTTTTTACACTTTGTACAACACACACACACACACACACACACACTGCTCACATTAAACCTACAGATTAACACTTTCACATCCTGTGTTAAAGCGACAAACTCTTACTTACCAACCCACCCCCATACTTACACACACACACACACACACACCCCATGCCAAGATGGACACATTTAATCCTATTGCAATCAGGACGACTTCTACAACGATAATATAGACATCGTAAACAGACATTAACTGAGTAACGACTTGTAACGTTGAGATGATAGAAAAACATGGACACACACACATAAAGCATTGCATCATCATCATTGTTAAGCGTCTGTGTGTGAAATGATTTTTAATCTACAGCTTCCTTTGTTTGTTGTGTCCTTTCTGTGTTGCGGTTTCGAAGCTGAGAGAGATCAGCAGGGTCATGTGGTTTGTGTGTGTGTGTGTGTGTATGTGTAAGAGAGGAAAGACGGGGGCGGTGTGAGTGTGTGTGTGTGTGTATGTGTGTGTTTGTCTGCACCGAAGTGATGCTCAGAGTTTCAGTGTTAGCACAAAAAAAAAAAAATTCCATCTTTACTTTCGTTTTAAAACTTTTATTATTGTTATTGTTGTTTATTTTGTTTTATTTTATTTTTTTGTATCAGTCAAAACGTTTTAGTCGGTTTATTTGATATCAATATAGATTAAATGCTGTGTAGAATTTTTTTAATGTAATAAAACCTGCGCCAAAACCCGTTAAAAAAGATTTTATCTGTGGGCGGAGCTTATGATTTAATTCTAATTATAAATCGATTACTTTCTAATTCCAAGTTTATCGTTTGTAAATTTTTAACACGTTGTTTAAAATCCTGTTTTTTTACTGTCTTAATAATTTTTTTTGTAATTTACAAGTTAAAAAAAAAATAATAATAATAATAATATAATAATAAAAAAAAACAAGAAACTCGAATTCTAAAGTTAGATTTTGCTATATATTTAATAATATTTGAGAAATAAGAAAATAAAAGTAAATTAACAATATAAATATTGAAATTGTACAAAGGGTATTAAAAATTTAATTAACAAAATTATTATTTACATAAACATTTACATAAAATTTTCATTATATAAACTTTATATTTATACTTTATATTTATATTCATACTTTAGAATGTTAAATACTCAATAATCCAAATATAATCATTAATAATAATTTTAAATGAAAAAAGAAAAGTTAATAGTCATTTTAAAAAACAAAAAATAATTTTTAAAGTAAAAAATATAAAATGTTTTAAATGCCTTTTAGGTGTTAGTTGTTTTATTTCTCTCGCTGTGCTACGTTACATCAGAAAGTCTGATTAATTTGTTCGCACAAGTTAGCTGCAGTAGGTGGATGACCTTCTCCTACCCCCCTCCCCCTCCCCCTCTCTCCTCAGAGATGCTGCTCAGACTAGCAGTGTGGATAAGCAGAGCATCGCTGAGGGCAAAACACTCATTAATAAAAACAAACAGAGCCAAAAAAAAATGCAGCGTCACTAATATTAGCATGAATCACGTATGGACAGGACGTTTACCTCATTTTTTTTTCCTGCTATTTGTAAGACGAGGTTAATGCTACGCCACCTTATCAACTCTTTGGTTTCCCGGTTTCTGTAAAAAACGATATCCGGTAGCTGGAGGAGACAATGCTGGACAGGAAGTGAAAGAATAGTCTTTTTAGAGACACGTGATGATGTACAGTGGAGTTTCAGGGAATTTCTGATGAACTGCACTCTCCAAATGTCCCTGTGCACAAACCACCTGATCTCCATGAATACATGCTGTGTTCTATACGTTCTGGAGTAGAAGAACTCTCATGTCCTGTACAGAGTCCTGATTCTGACTCAACCCCTTTAAACTGAACACCTTTGGGATGAACTGGAACCCCGACTGAACCGCAGACCTCCAAACCTCCACATTATTGTCTGATCTCACTAATACTTCTGGAACTGAATGATCAGATCCACACAGTCACATGACCCAATTGAGTGGACTTTCCAGAAGTATAGAGTTTATATTAGGAGAAAAAGTGAGAGTACCATCTGGAAGACAATGTTAAAAAAAGACATCTGGATGTAATGGTCAGGTTTCCAAATACATTGTCTGTGGAGTGTATCTTTCTACGCTCTAACTTTTAGATGTTATTTTTAAAAGTTATTATTGTGGTTTGTCACCAGGAAAACAAATGACCAACTGCAAAAACACAATAACTAGGATGTCTACCAAAATCCTCTGGGATTTTCTGGAACCTATTCTGAGAACCAGTGTTGTAGATAGTAAATAAATTGCTTTCCTCTCTACAGAGAAAAAAACTAATTACAGTGTTTTTACTGCAGCTGTTATTATATGGTACCATATTATATGGCATATACTGTATGGTAATATTTTAGTATTTTTAATAACTTAGTGCTGCATGGTAGAATGTTCTAGAACGTTCTCTGACACGTTCCTGCTTGAGGATCTGCTGTAGATCTCTAGAGCACAAACCTCTCAATCTGAAGCTGAAGCAGGACAGTCAAAGACAAGGCATGTAGACCGACTTGAACTCACACCACCACATCATCTGCATCATCATCATCATCATGATCTTCCTCATGCTCTCTCTCAGTTCTTCTCTGCAGACCAATTGAAATGTCTCGGGTGTCAAGTGGGTTCTCGGGTGTCGTTCCCAGCCGATAAACATTTTTTTCTTAGAAACTCACTCACTCACTCACACACACACACACACACACACCATACAGTTCTTCATCATCATTGTCTCCTACCTTGATGGAGAGATGTTTGCTCTCATGAAGGATCATCTCCTCTGTAATCAGGAGCGTTCTGGTCGGGCTGCACAAGTCCAGCGGCTACATGGAGAAAAGCAAAACATAAAATCGTTCAAAAATTTACGAAGAAATAATTTTGTGCCGCATCGCTATGTGACTCACGGGCATTAGTTCCATACTAAAACCAGAGACGCTGCGCTGTAGGTGGAATTGATCTGAACTGCAAACTTGCTTTAGTGCTCTTCAGCGAGCGCTCACTCAACCCCCACAGTACGACACATGCTGGTGGGCCAAGCAGTCTGAAAAAGCAACGTCATCGACCACGCTAGGCTAAAAGCAGCTACAGTGAGAGCGTGACAGCGTGAACCACATCCTTTAGATCTTTAGAGCTAGAGGTGCACACAGGAAGCTAGAAGGACACTTGCAAGTTGCCAACACGAAACTTTGTTCTTAAGCATTTGCAAAAAGTCGTACAGGCCCAAAAGAGTTTGTAACGGCACTAATAAATATGTACAGACAACCCTTGATTAACGATAGACTTAACAAAAAACTTTGGAAATCAGAAGATCGATAAAGGTAAAATATCGATAGAGGAAAAGGCTATGAAGGTATAACCCACTATGATGCGTACAGGTGTGTCAGCCTACCGCTTAGCAAAAATCTTCTATTTTTTTGAGAGTAATAGCTTCACTATTCTTCATTTGTTCACCAGCAAAAGACACAGCAGATCGTTTAATGACACACAATGATTATAAAGGCTATTAATAGAGCAAAATAAGTTCGCTTAAGTTCACGATGTTATTGCTAACCAAATCGAGAAAACACCAACCACCAGGTTGGTGACAAATTCAATTGTAAACCATGAGTAGTACCTGCACGAAGATGGGGAATATCAGAACTTTGGGGGCTACTTTGACGTAGGCTCCGTAGTTGCCATGAGATCGGACGAGGGTGCAGTTCTGGTAGTTGGCAAAGTTAGAGCTGGTCTGGTGGCTCGTGGCAGCTGATTTGGATTTGTTTGTTGAACGGCGCAGAAAGTTGGTCCTGCTTGCCAGGCTGGGCGTGGCTTGGGGCTGGGGTGTTGAAGTGGGTCCCGGTGAGTACATCCATCCAGCTGGAGTGTAGTACCAAAAGGTAAGCAGACATAGTTTTACTTATGCTTATGCACCTAGTACTGATATATTTACTGTATACATACAGTATATAAATACGAGGACGTATCAAAAAGTTTCGAGACTCGCCAACAGATGGCAGCACAAGTTACTAAAAAATGGGAATGTGATGGCCAGGTGTTACAATACTTTTGACCATATAGTGTATAACGAGGCACTTCATCTTTAATTATTATATTTCTTGTTTATGACTGTGTGTGTAGCTTTGTGCTGCCATCTGTTGGCGTGTCTAGACACTTTTCGATACAACTGGTACTTTGACTTACCCAGAGTGCTGGTACTGTCTCCATATACTTGAGTCAGGATCTGTGAGATCAGACCATACAGACAGTTAATTAGTTAGTTACAAAATCGTGGAATTTATTTCCTAAACATTTTAACCTGACAGTCGTTTCCGAATGCTTAAATGTTTTGTAGCAGAGAAATAAAATGGCCGCCTGATCCTCAATTCCATCAGGACCTACTACTCATTCCTAAAGACAAATTTAATACAGCCTGGAATTATAAACACATCAGGGTCAAAGTCTGAAGAATTTTAAAGAATGACTTAAATATAAAACTTTCTCTTTATTGGGTGGCCATTTGTCTGTACTGCTGTGGGATTTTTCTTTTGTGGCTTCCTAAAATGAAGCCGATTTGAAGTGCGGTTGATTTTATTGTCCGGTTTTCCCAATACAACAGCACATTCTTCAGCTTATAGTTCATAAATTTAATATGATGGGAACACTGGGTACGGGATATACCGTGTCGGCTAACCCAAGCTTTAATTTTTTTGTTTTTTTATTAGTTGGTATATTTTAATACAAAAATTCACTCATTTGCTTATGCTTTTATTTTGTTACTCTATTATATGGATTAATTTATGTATAATTCCTTGAAATTTCTCGAACCCGGTATTTTTTAATCAATAACACACCGTCGTCACCAGTGGAAACCCCTCAACATGGATACTTCCAGAAAATCTGATTCACTTTATACATCCTGTGTAATATTTACTGTATGTCATTTCCTGTACCTGGCCTCCTGGAGTAACGGGTGAGAGGATGATGTAATCGTCCCCATTGGACGCTTTGACTCGTGTCCCTCTGAGAGTAGCAGTGTGTGCCCTTGTGCTGGCTTCTTCTCTCCTGTCACCCCAAGTCACCCCGGTGCCCCCGATCCCTCCACCCCTCGCCCCATCCGAGCCGTTAAGCGGTAACCGGTGGCGGAGATGCGCGGGAAGCGGGGGCACAGGCGGCGTTTTCTCCGTACGCTGCGTTCTGGGAGGAGACACGGGAGAGTTGTAGCTGGAGCTCTTGTAGGAATGATGGATCAAACCCTCGAAGCCGGACTTCACGCAGGGTCCCGAACGCCACACCATCACCGTGATCTCACGGGCACTGCTTCTGTACAGAGATACATGGAGTAAACTCCAGCACAACACTGTTCAATTCTCCATTCTGATTGGTCAATTCGAATTCATGCAGTTGTTTCCATGGTAACAAAGTACAAATTATCAATAACTCTAACACTTAACACAGAAAACATATATTGAAGATGTTTATTAAAGAAAGTGGGAAAGGAGTCTCCAGTTTCAGTAATTTTGCAACAGTTTATGAGATCATTAAACATCAGTAACTATAAATGGATAAAAATTACAATACAATAATACAAGCTTTTTTATTTACCTGTTGAATTTTTGATGCCTCTATTGCCTCTTTTTTTAGAAAGTGAGGGTGTCAGACACTTTCAGGGGGCGTTAGAAATCTGGTGTTGTCTAAGGGGTGGGTGTTTAAATGCAAATGGCGACCGCTTAAAAACAACAGCTGTGTGAAGCAGTTGTATGTAAAAAGTTTTTCCAGCTAAAGAAAAAATCTTGCTAATATATCGTGGATTATGTTCGGTTTTAATTTATTCATTTTATCTTCACTATAAAAAATAACAGTGAATTAACAGACCCAGAATTCTCACTATTCCGCTTACAAACTAAAGTATTGTATGATATATGATTAAAATTGTACGCATATTGGATCATTTATGCTAATTTATTCTAATTTGTTGAACTAGTCCCGCCCAAGGGTCCGAATAAAGAAAAGGTGGAGATATAAAGTTTCTGTACGCTGACGTCAGCAGAAAAACAGCGATGCGGAAGATAAATTGAAAAGTGGCGCAATAATATTACACCGCGCTTACGCTTTACTGAGTTATGGGATGTCGTGCTCACAAAGACGAATCTTCATTGCAGACAAAAAGAGGAGTTCGGTATTAAAGGTGTATATATTTAATTTCTGGAGCTTTTCTAGAGAAATGAGTTTAATGTCACAGTTCACACGGAAGATTTATCGATTTTTTTATTCTTGTGTGATTTGTATTTTTTTGTTGGAGTGTAAAGATTCTACTTTTATCTTATTTCATTTTGACTTCTATTTAGTAACACAGTGAAGTTTGTGTCGGAAGTTGTGGATAGATCAGAGGGTCAGTTGCTCAACAGTGGCAGCTTGGTGGTGGTGGGGCTTAAACCATGACCCTCTGATCAACAACAACCCAAAGCTCATCAATGCATCACAGCCCACATTTACTGCTAATATTCCATTATAACTGTTTTGACCACTTGACTGGTCCTTAAGACTTTCTCTCTCTCTCTCTCTCTCTCTCTCTCTCTTCTCCCTCTCTCTTTCTCTCCTTTTCCTCTGTTCACTCCTTCTCCCCTCCTTTCTCTTTCTACTCCTCTGCTCTCTCTCTCTCTCTCCTCTCTCTTTCTCCTTTCTCTCTTTTCCTCTGTCACTCTCTCTCCCTCCCTTTCTCTCTCCCCTTTCCTCTGCCACTCTCTTTCCCTCTCTCTCTTTTCCAGACACTCTCTCTCTCCCTTTTCTTTCTCCCTTTTTCACTATCACTCTCTCTCTCCCTTTTCTTTCTCCCTTTTTCACTATCACTCTCTCTTCCTCTTTCTCTTTTCCAGACACTCTCTCTCTCTCTCTTTTCTCTCTCCATTCCCCTCTGTCACCCTCTCTCCCTCTCTCTCTCTTTTTCCCTGTCACTCTCTCTCTCCCTTTTCTCTCCCCCTTCCCCGTCACTCTCTTTCCCTTTTTAACTTTCCCTCTGTTACTCTCTCTCTTCCTTTTCTCTCTCCCTTTCCCCCTGTCACTCTCTCTCCATATTTAACTTTCCCCCTGTTACTCTCTATTTCCCTTTTCCTCTGTCACTCTCTTTTCCTCTTTCTCTCTCTCCATTTCTCTCTCTTTCTGCTTCTCTCTCTTTCTTTTCTCTTTTCTCTCTCTTTTTCACTGAGATGGTGATGTAACAGAAAGCAGTGAGCTGTTCTACCTGATGGCATGAGCGAGATCTGCACACTTCCACTGCTCCACACACTGACCGTTCAGCTGCAGCACAGTGTCCAACTGCCTGAGACCGGCCAGATCTGCAGGACCACCTGAACACACACACACACACACACACACACACACAGCAAAATTTAATAGCTCTTGTGATATTGATCCACTTGTGCTCACACATCCAGACAACCAGTGAACTTTTTTCCAAATCTCCACATTACACAAGTACACACTAAGAATGCATGAGTAGGCTTCACAAATAATGTCTGTGTGTGTGTGTGTGTGTGTGTGTGTGTGTGTGTGTGTGTGTTAGCAGTAAGGTCCTTGCCTGGATCGACAGCTTGAACTCGAACAGGTGAGTCGGAGCAGATGGTAAACCCATATCCGTCCTTTCCTCGAAGAATGGTCACCTGGACCACACACACACACACACACACCCACACACACAATATGAATATGCAGTACTGCCACCTTTTGGATAAGAGGGGATTTGACATCTCTGTACCTGTCTTACCTAATAACAGTGACACACAAACCTACACACACACACACACTCTCTCTCTCTCTCTCTTCCCGAGAAACTCTTCCCAAAAAAAACAATATACACATTATTCTGTGCCGCAAGCCTCAGCTTCTGTTGCCACTGTTGCATAAGCCGTAATCATATTCCTCCTACCACACACACACACACACACACACAAACTCACACACACACACACACACACACACACACACACACACACATAAAAGAATAGAGTGGGACAGTAGTAAGATGAAGAGGCTTGTGTTCATTTGTCACATCACTTTTATAAAGTTTTATAAGTGGAGAAAAACTAAATGTTAAATATGCATTAAACTCTGTGTATCCTTACCTCCGAGAACACATTCCCAATCACTACATTACCCATCAGCCCCAATGGAATTGTTTATACAGAAGGAGGAGAAAAAAAGAAGAACACATCTGACACAGATTACCGTGTGTAAGGAGCGCTTTATCTTCTCTATGACTCTCGTCTCCGCTGGCCTTAATTTCAACATCAGGCATGAGTAAACCTGGTTCTCTGTGTGTGTGTCCATCTGTTTACATCCCTCTACTCCCTATCTACTTACTGTGCATTACCAGAGACCATCTCTCTCTGCCTCTCTCTCTCTCTCTCTCCTACACACAAACACACTCTCCCTCTCTGTCTTTCTCTCTGTCTGTCTGTCTCTCTTTCTCTCTCTCTCTCTCTCTCTCTCTCTGTGCACTGACCTGAGGTGGCACATGGTCGATGCAGACTCTACACAGCCCATGGATGGAGTGCAGCATCGTCTCTTCCAGCGTTCGACCCTCAGCAGTGTTTGATGAGTGTTTGTTAGAGGATGAGGAGAGACCAGCGTTCTGATCAGCAGTTCCAGCTACACTGCACTTGGCCAAAGTGCTCATGCAACCAAGCCAGATTTAGGAAAAGAATAGCAGGAAGTGGCCCCTGCACCACACACACACACACACACCAATCCGGCCTACCCTCAAGCCATCAGACCAGACAACACAACCAATTCTCGTTAGTCGAACAGAGCTTTCAGCACTCTTTCAGCTGCTCTGTTGTCTATAAATGTTCATCCAAAGCTTTTTTAAATTTTATATTCATTTTTATATTTCTATAAATAATTTTTATATTTTTGTGAAACAGCTTTAACACAACGATCACTGATAAAAGCACTTTACAAATACAATTGCAGTGAAAAATGAATTCAAATAAGTTTTAATATTAGTTAGTGCTTTGAGTTAAATCAATAAAATAAAATATTAGTTATTAATAACACGGTAATAACACGGTAATAACATAATAATAACTTGGTAGCGTCACTACTATCGCAGTCCTGACACTGTAATAACACAGTAATATCATGGTAATGTCTCCAATGTCACTGTAATGACACTATAATGACATAGTAATGGCACAGTCATGTCACTTTAATAAAATTGTAATGACTATTAAATTAAATTAAATCTGGCTTATTTCGAGGTTTAGCACCTAAAACAAGAGCAACAAATAAAATATTGCCTAATGATTCTATTCTTTTGCTTACTGTTAATTCCACAAGCCCAAAAGCCAATAATCAAGGATTCATGATAGTTAGTCATTTTAGCGGCACCAGAGGGCCCCCATATAAATTCCACTTAAGGTCCCATAAAGGCTTAGACCACGCCCATTTTTTTACCCTTAGTATTCCAAGTGCTTACATACAGCTCGCATATCGGTCGGGGAATATTCCCGAAACGTTCCTCGTTCCAGGACTGATCTCTCGTTAAACAGCTTGTCTTTTAACTCTGGCAGAAGATTACACAGTGACACATTTCTGTCATTTCTCTCTTCTTTCTATTCTTTATTCTTCATACTTTCTGTGTGCAGAAGCTCAGAAGTCTACACACACACACACACTCTCCCTCTCTCTCTCTCTCTCTCTCTCTCTCTCTCTTTCTCTCTCTTTTGTCCAGCTTTGTGTTTGACAGCCAGACACACGACTCAAGAAAAAAGTCTTACAAGCTGATTTCAAACGCACAGAAAGACCTGGAAAAAATGCTGTGATGTAACTGACATGGGAAAAAACACAGAACTGTGAGTCTCCACAGTGGCAGCGGTGTAGATACGGGGCTTATAGAATATTTATGGACTTCAGCGTGTAACTGTTTATTCAGCAATAAAGATCTCACCGATTCCATCCCGACGTCATGATGTAGCATTTGTGCTTTTTTTTAGCTTTTCACAGTAAAAACCCAAACTAGTATCCATGTAATATTTAAACCCTGTGTTTTTCTTTCTCATGCATAATTTAAGATCTTTCATTTTCTCATGGAGATTTTTTATTTATGGACTCAATGTGTAATAATGTGTAATATTGCAGGAAGAATCTACACTGACAGAATGCCCTGGATTTTAACCCTTTGTGTGTCTCCTGTTTTATACCACATTTCCATTGAGTACTCAATTCTGATTGGTTAAAATACATAACAAAACTAAAATACATACATTAATAAAGTTTTTACATTGTTTATTCAACATTTAATGAAGGAGTCCAGTACATGGTCTAATTGGTCATGCTGGTTATCATGTTTATCACGCTTCAGCGAGTTCTAGCCGGTCATACTGGATCTATCCACTCTGACTGAATAAGACCTTTTTAATAGAATTGAATAAGATTCTTCATTCTGGTTCTAATCAAGCTGGTACCAGTCATGCTAATTCTATGCTAATTCATGCATTCAGAAGGATGGATTTGGACCTAATTTTGATTGGACTGGGTCTAGCTGGGTAGGTGGTCATACTGGCTCTTATTAGTCAGACTTAGTCTAACCCTTTGACTGATTCAGTCATGCTGGTTCTTACTGTTTTCGTTTCTTCTTACCACTCTGGCTGGTTTTAACTATTTGTGTTTAGCTGGTCAGAATATTTTCAACTGGTCACACTGGTTCTAACTGGTCATACTTTTTCTAACCATTCCGACTGGTTTTAACTAGTTGTGTTTAACTGGTCAAAATATTTCCAGTTGGTTGTGCTGCTTTTTACTGGCTTTGTTTATTCAAACCAATCCGACTGGTTTTAACTAGTTGTGTTTAGCTGGTCAGAATATTTTCAGCTGGTCTTACTGGTTCTAATTGGTCATACAAGTTCTAACCACTATGATTCGTTTTAACTAGTTGTGTTTAGCTGGTCAGAATATTTCCAGATGGTCGTCATGCTAGTTTTAACCACTCTGACTAATGTTAACTAGTTGTTAATGTTGAGTTGGTCATATGGGTTTGAACCAGGCAGACTTGTTCTAACTATATTGGATAGAATTAAGAATGAATCACTGTGAACAAATCATTAACATGAACCCCACGGCACCGTGGATGAAATTCCTCTAACAGCAATTTATAAAGTAAAGTCTTTGTAATATATTATTAACAATATTTAATAATTATTAGCGTTTCTATGTTTTTTTCTGCTTGTGAAAAAAACATCGAGTGGCATCATGGACTGGCACCGAACTTCATTCAAGGGCTTCTTTTCCTCCTCTTTTTTTTTTGTCTATTCATAAAGCTGGAGAGAAATACGAGTGAGGAGGGTGGCCTTTAACGAGCCCCGGCATGAAAGAAGAGCCCTGAAGCTCTGAAAAGCCTGACAGAAGGAGGGATCGGACACAGTCTTGAGCTCGCCTTTCTTTAGTCAAGTGATCTACAGACCCTTGTTTTTTTGTGGAGCAAGGATCCGATAAAAAGGAGCGAGTCTATAAAGCTGACCTGAATAGAAGTGCAAATCAAAGCAGAGACAAGCTCCACTTCACTAAACCATGCAAGCTGCCACCGAGAAGCGCTACAGGCTGACGCATGACAGCAAGACTGACGTTAAAATAGGACCACAGACATAAATACTTTAGACCAACATTTACTGTGTTAAGTACACAGCCACCTCGATTTAATGATTCATGGTAGTTCACAGTATAACAGCTTATAAGAAATGTTAGTCCAAAGGTCAAAGAGAGGTGTGAGACACTGGTTTTAGTTGATCAGCCTGGTTCTTGTTTGTAGAACTGGTTCTACCCAGACAGATTGAATCTAACCAGCCTGGTTTTAATAATTATACTGGTTCCAATTGCTCAAAGTGGTTCTAGCAAGCCAAACTAATTCCAATCAGGTGGACCTTTACCAGTTGGTTAGACTGGTTCTAGATGGTCAAGTTAGTTCTAACCAGTCTGACCGGTTCTAGGAAGTCAAAATGGTATTTCTTGATCATGGTGGTTATAGCTGCTAAGACTGGGTCCAATTACTCAGAATGGTTCTAGCTCGCCAAACTGGCTTTATCTGGTCGGAATAGGTCCAATTGCTCAGAATTGTTCCAACTAGCCAGAATTGTTCTTGCTGGTCAGACTGGGTCCAATTTCTCAGAATGGTTCTAGCTAGCCAGACTGGTTCTTACTGATAAGACTGGGTCCAATTTCTCAGAATGGTTCTCACTGGCTGGACTGGTTTTAATCAAACTGTTCAGACTGTTTCTAGCTGGTCTGACAGCTTAAAGGTGCCGTAGAATATTTTGGAAACTGTTGCCTCATAGCACTAAATTTTTTTATCCCACCATTATGGTCCAAACCAGAGACAACATTACTACAATATATCAGAAAACTTTACATTACATTTAGTACCAGTACTGAAATACCAAACAGAACCCGATTACACACAGCTGCTGGAGCTGAACTACTTCCTAAAGATACACAAACTACATAAGCTATGAGTTCCTATCAAAACACACCAAAATCCAATCCTACCATATTCCTACCTGTCCAAAAGAAATACTGAAACCATGACATCTTATAGACACTTTAACTCCTGTAGTCAACTTCGGAGTGAAAACACACATACACACGCACAAAACACCAAGACTTTTTTGCCACATTACATGAACTTACCTACGATGGGGCTGCCAGATGATCTTTGAGACTTGGGTTTTGTTAAATATTTAACTATGGACACTTAATCTTACTGTACGTTCTATAAAATCTTACACACTCTTTTTTATCTGTATTTTATGTAGTTGTGATTGTTAGTATTTTTTACAGGATTCCGGATTTTCCCTTCTAATCAGATCCAAACTAAAAACTCACTACAGGAGGAATCTCATCATTCCAGACTTTATTACTCTATTAATTAAACATTAATACTTTTACTTGAGTTATTATTTTTATAAGTAGTTTTACTGGTACTTAAGTAACATTTTTAACTTCTTTACTCGCGTCGGGTCATAACTAAGGCAGATCAACCGCCCACTAATTCGTGGCCATGTACAGCCTCTCACATCTAGAGAAGCTTGTAAGCTGAAATAAACATCAACATGAAGCCATCGCTATTAAAATGTCGTAACATGCACTGCTGCAGTGTCATGCAGGAAGTTTCAAATACTTTCATCACTTTTTACAAGTAAAGTCAGTCTGAAAAAAAAAACATCACAGAATACATTTGCATTTGGCAGACGTCCTTATCCAGAGCAACTTACATTTATCTCATTTATACAACTGAGTTATTTATACAACTGGGTTAAGGGCCTTGCTCAGGGGCCCAACAGTGGTGGCTTGGTGGAGCTGGGAATCAACCCCACAATCTTCGGGTTGATAGTCCAACACACTGACCATAAGCCACCAAAGTAGCGATCTGATTTAAAGAATGTAGTTAAAGAATAAATTTAATAAGTTTAAATTGAATAAAAATTAATAGAAGTGAAATTCCAAATGATCAGATGGTTAATTTGTATATTTATTTTAAGGTTTAAAATCAAATTAAAGCTCTGTGATGTAAAGAACGAGCTCATGATGTAATAATTCATTTAATCTAAATTTCCAGTCAAGTCTTTCTCCAATTCACCATGATCTGATCTCGCCTTCTTCATGATCTGATCTGCATCTCAACACAGGTATCAACTGCTCCTGTCAATCCAAAAATCGACCTTACTCCAGGTTTGAAGGTGACATCCTGTATTGAAAATTTTAACGTTAATTAAGTCAACACTCAATAAGTGTCAAGACTTGTGTGCCAGGATGTGATGTTATCTTTTTTGGTCACTTAGATACTCCTGGTACCCCTCCCCATGTTTATGCTGACATCGCACTCTTATGAATAATGTAGCATTAATATTTAAAAACGTTACTAGCGATGCTCGGAAAGATCGCAGGGTTGGTGAGGCAGCCGAGAACATTTTTACTTTAAAGGTTCCACATTGACTTGGTGTGCGGGTGGTTAAATAAAAAACATAAGCAATGGGTTTCTTTGCCACACTTCCTCGCTCCAGTACTGGCCGGCGTTAAAGTAGGAAGTGAAGTGGAACGGTGGAAGGCGAGGCGAGGCGAGGCAGACCTTCAGCCCCTGACTCGGAGAGTTTAGAAAACGTGCCGTGAAACTTTGACCGCAAAGTAAGCTTCAGAAAGCTTTACGCTTATTATGACTTTCTCTTTCTCACACACACACACACACATACACACACACACACACATACACACATCTCAATGAACTCTCCAAAAGTTCATGTTCGCATGCTGTGGCGTTGGAGCGAGTGAAAAAGCCCATTCATACACAAATTGGAGTTCGTTAATTGCTAAATGAAATCAGCTGTAATCCTGGGAAACTAAACAGAGACAAAGCGTCACTTTTAACCGACGTTGCTGAAATAACAACCGAGTGCTTAATAACGCCTCAAAATACAAACAATATTTATTATTACAAATTGTGTCATTCATTATCGCATTATTGGCATCAGCAGGACTGACCGCTATTATATAATCACCCTAAAAAATTAGGTCATAAATTATGTATTTCACAATGACGCATTATAATTCTGCTACTGTTCCTGGCGAAATGATGCCTTTGGCGCTAACATCAGAGAATTCCTCATGGTAAGGTGAGTATAAGAAATTCCTTCATTACTGCGTGCAATTAGCACATTCTGATCACACCGATTACTGAGTTAACACTAATCTACACTTAGTTAGTGAACATCAAAATATCAACACAACTACATAAGGGAGTCCTTTCCCAACCTTTTAGTCCTGCAGTTGTCTAGGAAGTCTGTTTTATTGTCTGAAGTCCCTGAGCTTCATGAAGACATGCTGTCTTCTGACTGGAGTGGAAGAAGGATTGTTCTGTATACGGTGGTACTTTGACTAACGAGTGTCGCAACTAACAAGTTTTTTTCGATACGAGTCGTCTCTGAGGCGATTTTTTTGCTTCGAGTTACAGGCTAAAATTCGGGTTACGATTCAGCTTCAGACTCCCAACCGCTAGTTGACGTAGCAAACACCACAGTAAACGCCGTAACATCCGCCCAGCATCCCGTGTGTCACTCGATAGCTAGTCAGACATGCGCGTCTGATCTCCAAGGTAAACGCTGCACATTATACTTAATAAAACCAGTTTATTCCAGTACAGCCTATTGTATTGTTTTTATCCGATATTCGTTATTTATAAGTTTATTTTTCTTATTTAAAAACATTTACCAAAGTAACGAATTAAACTTCTAAGTTGAGGTACCGCTGTATTTCATACATAACAAATAGTATAATTAAATTAGAAAGTAGTATTGGTAGCGCAGTGTTTAAGCTGTTGGTCTGATAATTCGAAGATCCGAGTTCGATTTCCAGCAACACAAAGTTACCACTGTTGGGCCCCTGAGCAAGGCCCCTAAACCCCTAACTGCTCAGTTGTATAAAAGAGTTCAATGTTAGTCGCTCTGAATGAGGGCGTCTGCCAAATTTGCATAACAGTGTCTGTAATACAGTTTATTAGGAGAACTGGAGTACCGTAATATTATAATATTCATATACAGATTCCACATATTTCTCCAAACTGCTTATGTTCTTTAGAGACAATTTTAGAAAAGATTTTAGTTCCCAAATTTATTAATGTTTAATTGCTTCTTAGACATTTTGCATGACAGGAAAAGGGGCTGTCAAAAAAAAGGAAGTTCCAAATAATAACCCTACAGGCCGGCACTGGTTACTATAACAGGAAGACTGAAAATAACATATGGAACAAAATCACATGGTTGTGATAGACAGGTATTTTGATCGTACAGGTTAAAGAGTGTGAGAAAAAACAAAAAGACTTGTTAATCTTTAACGTCGGCGATCAAGCAGAAAAACCCGTTTGCATAATTGCTCTAAAATTTGGAGCCTGTGTTTTTGAGCCCCGCCCCCAACCGAACCAAAAGTCTGGACCGAAGTGTGGATCCTAACTTCCTGTTTATTTCGCTGATTTTTGCTAAACATCACTGTAGAGCTGGTAGACCCAGATCAGCCCCTGGTGTAGGTATTGTATTGTTTAATTGGAAGGTGATACACTCTCACACTTCGGCTCCTGTCAGACGAGGTGTGTAGCGGATTTTATGCTTTTAACACCTAAAGTGTGAAAATGAAATTTGGTTGGTTTTTTTTTTTGTTTTTTTTGTTTTTTAAAAAAAGGGTGTAAAAACTGTACATCACGTTACACGGCTCAGGTGTGAGAGAGAGAGAGGCAGAGAGAGAGAGGCAGAGAGAGAGAGAGAGAGAGGGAAAGAGAGAGAGCATAAAACTAGCGCCACATCAAGACAGAGACACAAACATGATTTAAAGGAAGACAAAGTAAAATTTCAACATGTGAGAAAAAATCACATTGCTAAATTGTCCACCACTTACCGTTAGACACTGCATTATCTCCGGGTTGGTGGTGTCAGGAGAAGCAGCATGGTTGGCTTGAGCAGCCTCTGAGGAGATAAAGACAAAAGAGTCACGGGCTGAGACTGTACCCTTGGAGAACATCTCTGCATCTGTGCTTTCTTCTTCTTCCTCTTCTTCTTTTTCTTCTTCCTTTTCTTCTCCTTCACGCAGAAACACATGCAAAGTAAAAAAAAAAAAAAAAGCACAAGTTTGTTCTTTCTCCGAGTCTTTCTGTCTGAGCGTCCACAGAGGGAATTCCGTGTAGGAAGTGGCGCGGAGAAAAGGAACTCCACTCCTCTTGTCTCTCTCGCTCTCTCTCTCGCTCTCTCGCTCTCCCTCTCAGTTCATTATCTCTGAGTTTTGCGCGCTCCTGGGCTGTTGCTGTGGAGACAGCGGCTCAGCCCGGCCGCAATGTCTTTTTAAGCGTTCCTCATAAAGGGCCGCATTCAGCCTGGGACACAATACAGCGAGACTCCCTCACACTCCCTACCTCTCTTTCTCTCTCTCTCTCTCTCTCTCTCTCTCACTCACTCACACTCACACACTCCCTCTCTAGCTCTCACACTCATTATCTCTCTCTTTCTCTCTCGTAGACACTTTCTTTTGCTCGCTATCTCCAGCCTTGTCTCCTTGCTGTCTTTTTCATTGTGGCTCATTCGATCCTAAAACTCAGAGACACGCCTTACACTTTTGATTTCTGTTTTGTATTTCTATTTTGTTTGGGGTTTTTTTTACACCTCTTTTTTGTTTGGGTTGTTCAAAGATCTCATCCTGAGCAATTTTTCATTTTATTACCTCCCGAGAAATAAAAAATGGAGGCCAGCCCCCGTTTGGCAATCCGCCGTGAGGTGGTTGTCTCTATTACTGCTCGAGGTTGCCGCACAAGCTGTCGACGATGTAGCTGGGACAACCGGTGGGAACTTAAAAATTCCACTTTTATCAAAAGTGGAGGGAAAATAAAGAGACTCCCGACGGTCCCAGGAGGTGACCTGTGTGGCCGCCATTGTAGAAACAGGCATAAATCACTTCGATTAAACCGCGAGACACAGAGCAACTGGCAACGAGCATTACAGGCCTTGCTAACCTCTGCCAAAGAAACACCCCTTTAGAAAAGACCCAGTGCGAGGGAGAGGGAGAGAGAGAGAGAGAGAGAGAGAGAGAGAGAGAGAAAGGAAGGGAAATAGTTGAGAAAAGTTGGAGCGGCTCCACCGAGCACATGCAAACTGGTCATAAAGCACTGGAGAGAGCAGGAGGAGTGGACCCCGGTCACTCTCAGCGGTCACTTCCACTCACTTCATAATGTGACTCTGTTGTTCTGCTTTTCACAGAAAAACAAACAAAGCTGTGATGGAGAGCCTCAGAGAACGAGGAGGAAAAACAAAGCAAGGCATTTTTATTATCTGCAGTTCAGATGATTCGGTCACTCTGATTGACTCACTTGCACAGATTGTTTGAATTGTACAGTAAGAGAGAAACCTGAAGCTCCTTCAGATATCAAAAGATTCACTGATGAAAAGACTTAGAACATAGAATAGAATAGAATAGAATAGAATAGAATAGAATAGAATAGAATAGAATAGAATAGACCAATCAGGTCCAAAAGATTCACTCATTTAAACACTGACTCCACAAAAAAGAAAGAAGGAAATCTGAATCAAGCACGAAAGATTCACTGACTCACTACAAAAGAAAAAAGGATATCTGAAGCAAGTACAAAAGATTCACTGACTCACCAAAGAAGTAAGAAACAAATGTTTTTGTTTAAATTATTGATTCTCAGTTAGGTCCAGAAAATACACTGACTCACTAAAGAAGAAAGAAGCGAATCTGAATCAAGTCCAAAAGATTCACTGACCTGCTAAAGAAGAAAGAAGCAAATGTGAATCATGTCCTAAAGATTCACTTATTTAAACACTGATTCAGTGAACAAAAAATAATTGATTCTCATTTAGGTCCAGAAAATATACTGACTCACCAAAGAAGAAAGAAGTGAATCTGAATCAAGTCGAAAAGATTCACGCACTGACTCACTAAAGAAGTAAAAACAGAATGTGAATTATGACCATCTTGTTTGTGTTCTGGATGTTTTGGACTGGAAAAACTCTCATGTTCTGACTCTGACTCAACCCTTAATACCAAACACCTTTGGGATGAGATGGAACCCCGACTGAACCCTAGACCTCCTCAACTTAACATCAGTGTCTGATCTCACCATTGTAACGAAATGATCAAATCCACACAGTCACATGACCCAATCTAGCGGAAAACCTGCACAAGATCTGTCGGTTAGTATAGGAGAAAGAGTGAGAAAAACAATACATTTGGACATAAAGTGTATGAAGCATGGAACAGTTCTGAGATGCAGATCTGACAGAAATTGGGAACGTGATTGTGGATCTGTGTGCTGGCAGTCGAGAGACCAAACTTGCTGAGTGTGATAGTTGGAATCAAAGTATAAAAAATGGAAAGAGACAAACTGAACACAAGCTCTGTATCAGGAAACAATTTCTCAAGGAAACCACACGTCTTTTAAAACGTGCACAAGTTCCAGAATGTTCCTCACTGTAATCCTAAAAGTGTGAGTTAAAACGTGATTAGGACGTTAGGGCGAAAAGAAAAACCTGCGAAAATAAGCAACATACTGAGATAATTCACCACTTTAAGTCATCAGACTGCAACTAATAAGATGAAAATGAGGTTTATTTAAAGACCTGAACAGGGCAGTTGTGTTTATTTAATGCACCTACGTGAACTGACTGACGTTTCCCAACATCCAGATGTGGAATAAAAACAAGATTATGGGTCAGAAAAAGAGCAAATGTGGTTAAAAAGGACATACTTACACATATGATGGCATTTATGCTCAATAATCATTGACCAGCACATACACACACACACACACACACACAAACACACACACACACACCAGTCTGCACAAGGACGTAAAAGTCACAGTAAAAGAAAGGTCACGTCTGCATTTCAGAAAGCATCTTTTTCTCCCCCCCACTAGAAGTCATGTCAAGTCATGACTACCCTTTAGACCTGCACTGGTGCATTCTGGGAGTTTCTGCCTGAGTCACTGACATTACTGCATGCTAAAGGATTCAGATTTAGACCAGAGACAAGCCACCGTTTGACATTTTAACACACAATCAACATGCATATTTAAACAACATCTGAGTCAGGATATGAAAGCGTTGCACTCAAGGCTAAATGAATCACACACACACACACACACACACAGATGGAAAGAGAACAAGAAAAAATAGGCACTGCATATTAGAGTTGATGCACAATAAGATTGATCTATATGCATGGAAAGTTGTGATTAAATCTTCTCTGCTGAGTACAGAGCCTCTGAAACACACCGCGCTATGCACTCGCTAATTATGCAAGAGGAAGAATTACCAAAAATACACACTGCAGTGGAAAAACACACAACCCAAAATAGGTGTGTCTGTGTGCTCAATTTAAAAATGAATCACTGACCATTATAAATGTTAAATCATGCAAAAAATAAATCATGGTTTCAGCGATTCGGGTTCAGATGATTTTGCTCATCCCAGTTTGTTCACTTGGACAGACTGCTGATGGAGACAAACTACAAAGAGCTTAAGTGATGTCTTATTTAGATCCAAAAGAGTCACTCGAGTAAATCTCAAGGACTGACTCACTGGGGGGAAAAAAAGAACACTCAAACACTGACTGAGAAATGAATCTTATTCAGGATCCAAAGATTCACTGATGGAAACTGTTGACTTAGAAGAATAGAATAGAATAGAATAGAATAGAATAGAATAGAATAGAATAGAATAGAATAGAATCCGAACTGACCTAGAGAAAAGTGACTCTTTAGATGACTCTCAATTGATTCTGTGGCTCACTAAGAAAGACAGAAGCAAATCTCAATCAGGATCAAATGATTCACCCATTTAAACACTGACTTAGTAAACAAAAAGAATTGACTCCTATTTAGAAGATTTACTGACACACAAAGAAGAGTGAAACAAATACATATCAATTCTAAAAGATTCACTGACTCACTAAAGAAGAGAGATGCAAATCTGAATCAAGTACAAAAGATTCACTGACTCACTAAAAAAGACAACCAAATCTCAATCAGGTCCAAACGATTCGTTCATTTAAACAATGATTCAGTAAACAAAAACTCTCATTTAGTTTCAGAAGATTCACTGACTCACTAAAGAAGAGAGAATCACATATTAAACGGGTCTAAATGATTCAATGACTCAAATGACTTGACACACTGAACAAGATACAAAAGAAGACCAACTTTAATTCAGTTTTAAAAGATTTACTGTCTATAACACTAATTTATTCAACCGCAAAAAAACACTAACTCACTGACCAAGACATAGAAAGGAACAAATCTAATTTAAGGTCCAAATGATTCACTAAAAGTGATTCTCTGTGAATCTCAGCCATGAAGAAGAAGGAATCTCACTCAGGTCTGTGTTTAGTGTTTAGAGATGACAGATGCACACACACACACACACACACACAAACACACACACACACACAGAGTGTGACGGTGACTGCAGTGCATGACTGTGTGTGGCGTGTCAGATGGATTATCCAATGGCCCGTAACACACTGACCAAAATGGTGAGCAGGTTCCACGCTTCTTTTAGCTCACATTAAGCTGCTGGAGGATTAGCGCTTCTGCTCGACAAAAGAGATTTAATTCACACAGATATTAAAAAAAATTCCACGCTTGCATCTCCAAAACAATTACAAATCACAGATAAATCATTTGTTCATCCACTATTAGACCTGGACGCCAATCGAGAAGAACACATGATGATCAAGATGACATCTTTTAGACATTGTTAATATGTATATTTTAGCTAAAAACTAAAATATATCATCAATTAAATTGTAAACATAATTAAAAGCTAATTAAAACTACATTATATGCACCAGATTAAAAAGAAAAAACCCACAGATGTCTTGCCAAAAATATTCAACTCCAAAAAAGATCTCAGCCTCCTCTGGATTCTAAATGACACATACACAGATAGTTAATGTTCAAAAAAATAATAATTTCCTGATTTTTAAATGTATTTAGTCCCAAAAAAGTTTCTTTCAAAAATGGGAAATATTTTCTTCAAGTCAGTCTATATAGTCTAAAGGTACAAGAAACAAACACCCTTGAAGCTACCATTATCAGTTAGATACCAATCTTAACAATAAGCTTAAGAGATCGGCTTGGATAGAATGTGTCAAAACTAAAGATTGATGCTTTAATACATCCGCTCACAAAATGTGTTTAGAGGCTTTACAGAGAAAAAAAGAAAAAAAAAAGCTCAAGATAAACGCTATACAGAGCTAGTCCTGTTTGCTAATTGATTCTCGGACTGCATATGTAAATATGTAAAGTTTAGAACTCAAATGTGCAGTTTATTTACAACGTGAACAAAACAATAAACACAAACTACTCTAGACAAGACTTCACTTAACTTAGCATAGCTTAGCTTAGTTTAAACACTAGCACAAGCATTAACAGACTGACCTGACCTGACCTGACCTGACCTGAACTGACCTTACTTGACTTGACTTGACTAGAACTGACCTGACTTGAACACATCGAGAACAAAGATCATATGACACAAAATAAGACAGGAAGTAAACAAAGGCATGAACAATGAACAGAAAACATAAACTTAAAACATAATAAACATAACAATAACCCTATAATAAACCTAATAAACATAAACATGAGAAATATAAACATAAAATATGTTGCATGAAACAGGAACGTGAGGCACAACCTTTACTGTACAGTTAGTAATGTTTTTATCAGAACGCAAACCAGTCAAATCAAGAAACAAACAAAGAGGCTAGTTTCACCTACTCACCTACGAAAGTATGCGATTTCAGCTGCAGACAGACAGACAGACAGACAGACAGACAGATAGATAGATAGATAGATAGATAGATAGATAGATAGATAGATAGATAGATAGATAGATAGATAGATAGTGGGGGGAAAAAACAGATATACAGAGACAAAAAGAAACAGACAAATAGCAGGAGAAACAAGAAGACATACAGACAGATAGACAAAATAACAGAGAACCAGACAGGACAGTGAGTTAAAGAGAGAGAGAGAGACAGATAGACAGACACGCAGACATTTTGGTATTTTTTTCTGCTTGTATTCATTGCTAATGTTATTTGCCTTTATTAATTGTATTAATTATTTTTTGGTTATTTTGGTTCTTATGTTCTGTCTGGATTTGGAATTAAACCTTATTTGCTTTCATCTCTTTCATCTCATCTCCAATAACAGAAACGTCTGACACGAACACCGTAAACACGCTTCGACAAGTTTTCCGACACGTGTTTTCTGATTTATTATAACAGACGCCGGTGAGACAGCGACTGCTGAGAACTGCTGCGAGCGACAACAGGAACGAACTTGTTTTATAAACGTTGTTCCAAATTAAACTTTAAATGCAACTAGAAATGGATAAAAAGTCGCTTCATTTTGCTTTGATGAACAAAAACGTTAGAACAGTTGACAAATCCCGTATAGGATGTGCCGTATAGGATGTGCCGTATAGGATGTGCCGTATAGGATGTGCCGTATAGGAAACTTTTGGATTTTAGTGAGGTGGAAATAGAGTTAACACAACCTCAGGACTGCACAGACTTCCCCAACACACAAATCAAACAAACCCCAGACCCCCCCCCCTGATATCAGATCAACAGCAATCATTTCTTGGGTTATAGAAGAGGAAAGAAAAAGTGAGAGATGATAAAACGAGAAGAAAATTAAAAATTGATCTCGAATCAAAATTCTGTCCGATAAACACACACATAAGTTATCAAAACTGACAACAAAAATCACTTACCTAAGCTTAATCCACCAGACGGTCTACACACACATACACACACGCTCACATTTCGTGCGTGTGTGTGTGTGTTTTTTAGGTGTCCTTAACTCTGTTTAGTTCTGCAGCAAATTTTTGATACCTTCAAAGCAGAGAGCAGAAGCTATTTGGAGGGAGTGTGTGCTGGATTGTGGTGTGTATGGGTGTGGGGAGGGGGGGTTGGTTGCAGGACCGGCCCTTTCGCTCTCCTTCTCTCTTTCCGTCTCTCTCTCTCTCTCTCTCTCTCTCTCTCTCTCTTTCTCTCCACACTCTCTTATCTCTGTAACACAATTTTTTTTTTATCCCTCACTTCCGCTGCACTGACCTGCATCTCTCCACTTCAGTGCACACACAGACACACACTCACCGGAGGTGTGTGTACAGCCCAGAGGATCTACACGCAGGTGTTTGGTTCGCCCAAGGTCTTCCCCGAGTAAGTAGTACCAGCCGGAGATCTGGCAGAGACGAAAGAGAGAGAGAAAGAGAGAGAGAGAGTAGCTTAAGGCAAGGAGTGTCTGTGTGTGTGTCTGTGTGTGTGTGCAGAAATCATGCATATAATTATATACACACAACTTAATGTAAAAAATGTGTTTATTAAATACAGTGTGCTTAATTATTATATCAAATTATTTAGTAAATAATCCACTAATGAGTAATTTATAGTTTGTTCGGATTTTTGCTCTATTTTAACTGCTTACATTTCCGCTCTCTCTCTCTTTTCTCTCTCTCTCTCTCTCTCTCTCTCGCTCTTCTGCACTCTCTCACTCTGCCTCTCTCTCTCTTTCCCTCACACACACACACACATCTGTCTTTCTCTAAGCTCAGTGTAAGCCGCTCATCTGTCAATAGATCTGATCACACTCACTTGTATGATAATCAGATCTAAAAGCCCCGAAACATTATTGGGTTTTTTTCAAAAAAAAAAAAAAATGGGTCTGCATATTTTTAGCACAAAAAAGGAGGAGGAATAAATAAAACAATAAAAATCCTGGCTCCACCCTCTGTGGGCGGAGTTTTAACATTCCAGCTTTACGGGTTTTTCCTCCAAATACTTTACTCTGCTCTCCAGTTTCTTTCGTAGATTTAAGTTGTAGGATGACTGGCAACTGTTACAAGAATCAAAACGAATCAAATCCAAATGACTCTTGAATCCAAACACTTCAACTGAGTCAAACTGTAACTGAATCACCTCGATTTGTGTCAGATCAAACCCAGACACGCTAAACGTCAGAACGAGGTCGTCTGCTGCCTGTCATAGCAGACGAGAACCCGACTGATTGCGTGATGACGGAGGAAGTGGGAGATGAAGCGGATGACAGGATGAAGAGAGGAACACTTCCTGTGACACTCGTCCTAATCTCCTCATTAGCAAATGAAGGCAATCAAATATTCATTCAGCCAGATGGCAGCCGTTGTGCTAACGGCGCGCTGCTAATCCTCGATCTAAGCATGACACGGAGAGGGCGGACGACATGGCCACCGGAACACGTCTGACTAACGCTCACATGAACCGCATCAATTCTATTAGATTCTGTTCTGATCTGTACAATTCCAATCTTTTGAAAGATACTTTATATTTTATTATATTTTATTGTTTTACTCTTTTTCAATTCCAGTCTATTCTATTCTATTGTATTGTTTTTAAATTATATCCTCATATAGTTTATCAAATGCTGATCAATTACATTCTAATCTATTCTAATTCTAATCTAATCTAATCTATTCTATTCTAATATAGTATATTATATCACTTCTATTCTATTCTATTCTATTCTATTCTGTTCTTTTCTATTCTATTATTCTATCCTCATACAGTATATTTTATAATAATTAATTTGATTTCGTTTTATTCTATTCTTTTCTATTCTACTCTAATAAAGTGTATTTTATGGTGATCAACTGTATTCTAGTTAATTCTATTCTTTGTTTATTGTATTGTATCCCAAAATTGTCATGTTATTCTATTCTATTTTATTCTGATATAGTATATTATTGTTATTCTATTGTTATTCTATTTTATTCTAATATAGTATATCATCTTCTATTCTATTATCTTTTCTCTTTTAGTCTCTTATATTTTCTATTCCATGCGATTTTATTCTATTTTATTCTATTACACTTTGTTATCCCTGTCCATTCTATTCATGTTCTATTCTATTAGAAAATTTTTATAATTTATATAATTTTGTCACACACTTTCATTCTATTCTATTCTATTCTATTCTATTCTATTCTAGCATATGTCAGTCTATCCTGTTCTATTTTGTTGCACTTTATAAAATCCTTGACTATTGCCATATTTCCTTTTCCATTTTTTTTTCTTTCTTGTCTTTTTCTTTTTTTTGTTTTAATTTTCTTTCACTTTTTTTACTTCCATTTTAGTCTGTTGCACAATCCTAGTCTATTTTTACCCCGTATCATTTTTATATATATTTCTTCTACTATATCAGGTTTCTAGAGAAGCAGGTCACCGGCTAAATAAACAATAAACAAAAAACATTAGCGAAATGTCTATATTTCGTCAAAGTTTGGAGACGTCTTCATTCTAAATGCTCTAAAGAAAGTGTGCTAGCTGAAGTTGTGCCTGCCAGATGTGATCTCAAAGCAGGAACAGACCATCTCGAGGTCTAAAGTGTGTCGTATTGTGGAATTAGTTTACATGCGCTCACAAAAGTTAGTGCACCCTGTGTTCATTTAATTTAAACTCTTTTTTAAACACACACACACACACACGACATACCTCCTGCTGAGGATGTACAGGTCATGTATGTACAGTTCTCTCAGGTCAGAATATTTACAAATATTTTTACATCTTTTTATAGCAAAAAGATATAAATCAATAGTTTACCTTCTCTGACCGGATCAGTGAACACACTCCGAAACTCATGCACCCAAGCAGCTGCCTAAAAACAAAAAACACATCGCATATAACACAACACCGGCTTCGCTTGCAATAAAATTAAATCTATACTGTTTTTTTTTATATCCAGCAGAAAAAGGGGACAAAGAAAACCACAAGAATGAATATGCACTTATAAAAATTGTTAAAAGCACTTAAAATTCAGCGCAGTCGGCCGCGCGTGGTGACTTCAAACGAGTTATGTAAGGATTTCTGCTTGTCAGAGCGACTCTGGAGGCCGAGGGTTTGCGAACCACAGTCCCACACATGTAAATGAACACTGGAGGTTAAAGGAATCTGCTGTGCTGTTTTGGTCACAGTAATTATTCCTCCTCCAAGAAAAAAAAAGATTCTTTTACAAACTATATAAAAAGGCTACAGGCTAGAACAGGGTCAGAGCCCCGGGCCTTGATGCTCAAAATACAGTATATAAATCAAGATTCTTGTTAGCTCTATAATGTTCAGCAGATTATATATAGATAAGGTTAAAACGGTGGGTTTTAGACTGACTCCCAAAGGTCTAGTAAATAGTGGAGAAATATTCATAGTGTTCCATGTTTTGGGGACATATTTTGTGGAGAACAAGTATTCTATATTACACATCTTTGTAGATATAAATAAACCCTAAGGCCCTTAGGGCACATACTACGCCCTAAAGCAAGGGTGTCCATAGTCGGTCCTGGAGGGTCGGGGTGTCCTGCAGACTTTAGCTCCAACCCTAATCAAACACACCGGAACAAACTAATCAAGATGTTGCTAGATTTACTTGAAACTTACAGGTAGGAGTGTTGAGGCAAGTTGGAGCTAAACTCTTCAAGACACCACCGACCCTCCAGGACCGGTGCCCTGGGACTGTTTAACGCATGTCACCCATCTGTGTCAAACGTCATTGATTCATCAGTGTCGTGACACCCTTCCTATCCTTGTCCATTTTGCATTTCCATCATGCTCTTTTTAATAAAAGTCCACCAGAACAGCTTCGCTTTACCGCTTTACCCTCGGCGGGAACATGTAAATCAGGGACATAAGGGTGCAAGAGCGGGTATTAGGACAGGGCCAATACCTGACTGCCCCATCGTGGTTCCACACAGTGAACAGAATCCTCTTCTTCTTCTCCTCATCAGTGACATCACTAAAAACAGGAGTGACATCACTGGAAATGGATGAATTTTTCTCAGATATTTGGTGATATTAAACCAAGACAAACTGCAAATTACTTCCGAACAAATGGAGAATTGTTGTGACGACCTACAAGAAAAACTTCTCCTGGAAAAGTGGACTTCTACAATCAGGAACTGTCTTGGTCTTCCTAAGAGCTGTGGCATCGCTGTTTGGTGCCAGTCCCACCTGAGAGAGAAAACTTATCATCAGTAAAGCATATCATCTAGAATAATTGTCTTACGGTAAATGCTGTATTTATTTATTTCAAGCTAACATGAAACGTTTCTCTTCCTAACCTCCTTTAAGAGTTGCCTAAATGTAAGGACAGCTCGTTCCTAAAATAATGTTCATAAGAAATGTTCTTATAACATTATTAATAGGTAATATATGTTCTTGTTATGTCTCTTGATAAGAGAAAACGTTTCTAAGACACTGTTCCTGGAATGTCCTTATGAAGTTATTTGTACTGGATAGATGTTTGCAAAATTTTCAAGAGAAAACATTCTTGAAACACCAACATAAAATAACGTTCTACCAACGTTAAACAAACTGGACATTTTTGGAACATTTTAAAAGAAAATTAGAAAAAACCATCCACAAAATGTTTGCAGAGCATAAATTTGTTAGCTGGGTTCCTGAGTATCTGACAGACCATGAATTATGTAAGAAGATTACTTGAGTTCTTATTAAATATCTAGTTCCCAGGACCACCAGGGGCTCTGAAAGTTTTCTCTAAACTAGAAATGAGCAACATAAAAAATTTCAGCAGAAACTTTTCAGCTGTTTGGGTTTCTTACCTTGACATAGCAGTTGCAGGTCCCCTGATTAATACCCACGAGAGCTTTAGCCTCAGAAACTGCAAGGGGCAAAAGTTACATATAGCAAAAATATATAGCAAGAACTCTGAGGTAAATATTTTTGTTCATATTATCCACAACTTTTTTAATCTTTATGATGTTTTGCTGGCGTGTCCTGTACAGAGTCCTGATTCTGACTCAATCCGTTTAAACTAAACACCTTTGGGATGAACTGGAACCCCAACTGAAGCCCAGACCGCCTCAACATTAGTGTCTAGATGAATGATCTAATCCACACAGTCATAAATTAGTCACATCTTATGGAAAACCTTCTCAGAAGTGCGGTCGGTGTTCTGCAGAGTTTAGTTCCAACTTGCCTAAACACACCTACCTGTAGGTTTTCAGTAAACCTAGCAGGATCTTGATTAGTTGGTTCAGGTGTGTTTGATTAGGCTTGGAGCTAAACTCTGTAGTAGACACCTGGTTTAATGTGTTGACATGCTTACTGTGGACAACGAGGACGCCATTCCGAAACACAATCTCTAATCCGAGTTGCCCTGTGAGAACAAAGATGAGCAAAATTTGAGATAATGAAATTAGTTACGATTTTCCTAAAGATATGTTTGATGTAGCTTATACTGTCATGAATTTGCATTAATAACAATATAGAAAGAAACCTATGAACAAACTGAATTATTTTTATTATTTTGTCAAACTTTCTTTGATGTTATATTGACCTAAAAATAACCACTTGTCTTTCTGATTCCACAACCTGCAATAAGATGCTCAATATGCTAAATGACTGGCGTCAAAACTTGAGCATTTGTGAAATGTAAATACAGTGCAGTTATATATCTACGCAGCTTTTTTTTAATAATTTACCAGCATTTCTGAGGTAAATGTTAATATTTTCTATCATTTTACACTCATTTCTGCTGTTTTAACACCTCCGCACTCTGTATATACAACTACCTGTTGGCTAGCTTAACATTCTTAGCCACATTGTTAGTAATAAATCATCAACAAAACATTAATTACGGTGCACAGAATGTGTGATGAGGGAAAATTAGTGAAAAATAATAATCAGAGTTTAGC
Source organism: Bagarius yarrelli (assembly GCA_005784505.1). Lineage (NCBI taxonomy): Eukaryota > Metazoa > Chordata > Actinopteri > Siluriformes > Sisoridae > Bagarius > Bagarius yarrelli. The sequence continues at coordinate 3,146,643 of VCAZ01000029.1, forward strand.
CTTTGTAAGTATATGCTAGCTATAAGGTTAGCATAATCTTTATTGAAATAACACCAGGCTGTTTTTCATCGCCCATATTACCCAGTAACTTATAACAATTTCGAATCAAATTTCAATGCTAATGATGCTAGCATTGCTAACATTGGTGAACCATTAGAAAGAAAGAATGAAAACAAAAAAATGAAGCAACACAGCGTAGTTTGTGACCAGCCGAGTGAAGTTAACATGTCGGCTCAGGGGACGTCTGTCACCGATGTTCTTATATAACTAATGTGTGAATATTTCGTTGAGCGCCACGCCGTTCTTTAGTGTTAGCAGTAAAAATTAAGAGGGCTGAAGAGACAAAGACAAAGCTGACGCACAGCCGAGACGGTCTCACTGATTAAACCCACAATCAGTGTGTCTTCACGTCTCATTAATCATCTCTCACTGTCTCTGTCTATTTTTTTGACCTTCTCTCCCTCTCTCTCTCTCTCTTTTAGACAAATTTAATAAAAAGAATAAGAATAACTTCTTCTGATGATTTATTATTTTATAATCTGATGCATCTTCTATGCATAGATGTGAGAGAGTGTGAGATGTGAGGTGGGAGGAAGAAACATCTGCCCCTGCTGTCGATCACAGCAATGCTAGCCAATCATGAGCATTCGTTAAGTGATAGATGCAAAAAAAAGGTCATCTATCAAGATGTGAAGTGATGTTTTTGAACCAAATCACCTCCCCTGTTTTTTTTAAATATAGAAACAAACAGAAAAGTATAAACTTCTTGCTCTCAGATGCAAATGTGATGCAAAGAAGTAAAAGAACATATTGTGGTCATTAGAAATGGACGACAACAACAACAACACGGATGTAATAATTTTAACAAAATGTTCCAATGACCCATCAGTCTCCGGGGCATGCTGTCACCACGTCCCTCAGCCTGCAGCAGCACTTTGCTTGTTATCCCTAAATTTGTTCTACAGCCTTCACCAGGAACCTTCAGAGAGCCGTCATTCTTTCCTTTTATTATCCATCCCTCGCTGTTTTGCTTTTCCCTCCATCCCCCTTCATTACAGTCAGTCAGCAGCCAAACCTGTGTTCTGCTTCCCTTCCCTCCTCTGCCCACTTTCTTTCTCTTTTCTTTTATTATCTGTCCTATGCTTCCTTCCCCCCAGTCTCGTGGTTAGACACAAACTTATTTAGCAGACGAATCTGACATGTCCATCCCAGGACGCGGTTGATTGTTAAGTTTACGTTACTGAAACGTTTTCTGACCCACTTTACTATAGCAGCTGCTTTCTAGGTTTATCCTTTAGCACAGTCATTTATTCAACATAGGCATTAACAATGCTGTACAGTCCACAGGTCGGTGGAACCTGTTATTTAGTTAAGCTTGAAGCTATATAGTTAGTGGTTGTCAGTGCGGGTCAGTCAGTCAGTGGTTCTCTGCTGTTCTAAACACTATCAAAATCACTGACCTACATTTACAACCTAAATTCTAATATTGGTATTAATTTATTCCAACAGTTTATTCTCTTCATTTCGTAGTGTTTCTCTCGCTGCACTGCTTCCAGTACGTGGATGTGGATGTTAGATTTTTTTATCCAATCAGATTTCAGTTTCTATGTGCTGCCATGTTAATCTAATCTTGCCCTTCAGAATCAGTAGCGCTGCCCGTGGAACTTAAACTATATTAGCAGGGGTAGATTGATCATTGGTTAATATTATTAAACACTGTTACTTTAACCAATCATATTTCAAGTTCGTCTGCCAGGGCCTGCTAGCTGTCCATTGATTGGTTGATCAGAGTAAAACTGTTGCAGCCCAGCACAGACTAGCGAAAAACATCTGTACAAGTAAATTCTAATTTTTACTCCCACAATGGCTGACAGAGGAAGAGAAATGAATTCGGTCTCGGACAAATTTATAAATACGTGTGGTTGTAGTGTAGAGGTTTGGAGTTGTGTGTTAACGGGTTTCTTGTCTCTCTGTCTGTAATTCCACACCAGGTTATATTGTGTGTTCGTTTAGTATTGATGTGTTTCTATAATTGGGATGTGACAGTGGGGGTATTAAGAGGGGTATCAGTCGGAGTAAATCCACACACTATATAGTATTAAATCTAAAGACAGTTTCTCTGCAATTTCATGCTTGGGGTTTTTTTTCTCCATAACACATGATAATAAAATGAGTCGAAGAGTAAAAGAAAACAATTTTTAACTGTACAAACTATTTACGTTTAAATCGAAAAACTAAGCCACTGATATTAAATCTGCGCTGAATAATACGCGAGATGATGCGAAAGTGAATCGATGAATCGGGTGACTCAGTGAATCATGTAGCCCTCTGTGTGTCCCGATGTTCTTCTACACTAATCCACCGAAGCTGAACTCTTTATTATTCATGTGTTTGGCCTTTGAGGCTCAGTGACAGCGGCATGAATGATTAAACGCTCCTAAAGAGACGAGCTGCTAATAACCCCGAAGGGAAGTGCAGGGTGAATACCTGAGCTTAGCCACGTGTGCTGTTAGCATAGCATCCCTCTAACGGCCGCTCTATCAGTGAGGTTCATCGGGAAATGTCCTGTTTGTGTTCTGGAACAGTCCTGCTATTCTGTTATTATTGGTTTTTGTACATTAGTTTGACTTTTTTTATGTGGATAAAATAAATCAAGAGCTTTTAATTAAGGAATAATAATTATAAAGATGTTTTATTTATTAACGTTTAATCTTAATAGTAAAAATATGAATGAATCATTCACATTATTAATATTTTTGAAACAGAGTGCATTATGTTTGGTTATGATTGGATGATTGATTGATTCATGTGTTCATTCATTTAATTCATATCCCAAAATAAAATTTTGTAAAACGAAGCTAAGTAATTTAAAAAACTATAATAAAAACACAAGACAAGATAAGATAAGATAAGATAAGATAAGATAAGATAAGATAAGATAAGATAAGATAAGATAAGATAAGACAAGACAAGATAAGATAAGACAAGACAGGACAAGACAAGACAAGATAAGACAAAGATCCCCAGACATAAAAGACAAGATCAGGACAATACAAGATAAGATAAGATAAGATAAGATAAGACAAGACAAGATAAGATAAGAAGCTAAGATAAGATAAGATAAGATAAGACAGACAGGATAAAGACAGACTAAGACAGGATAAGACCCGACCAAGATAAGATAAGATAAGATAAGATAAGATAAGATAAGATAAGATAAGACAAGATAAGATAAGATAAGATAAGATAAGATAAGATAAGACCAAGACAAGATAAGATATAACAGGAACATAAGACAGATAAGATAAGATAAGATAAGATAAGATAAGATAAGACAGACCCAGAGACAAGACAAGATCAAAGATAAGACAGGACAAGACAAGACAAAGATAAGATAGATAAGATAAGATAAGATAAGATAAGATAGAGATACAGATAAGATAAGACATGACCAAGACAAGACAAGATAAGATAAGATAAGATAAGATAAGATAAGATAAGATAAGATAAGATAAGATAAGACAAGACCAGACAAGATAAGATAAGACAGGACAGGACAGGACAAGACAAGACCAGACAAGACAGGACAGGATAGGATAGAATAGGACAAGACCAAGATAAGATAAGATAAGATAAGACAGGACAAGACAAGACACAATAAAATAAGATAAGACAATTAAAGACAGGACAAGACAAGGCAAGAAGGTTAACATGTTGTGTGTTATCCTCTTTTTTAAAAGTGTGATACTCACCGTAAGTTTGGAGATAGAAAGAGGAATCAGTAGAATGTGAACGACTGGAAACGGACACTTTGTGTAACGTAGGATCGTCCATAACAAAGAGAGACACGCTCATTACCACAGAGACAGAGAGAGAGAGAGAGAGAGAGAGAGAGAGAGAGAGAGAGAGAGAGAGAGAGAGAGAGAGAGAGAGAGAGAGAAGAAACCTGAACCTACAGAGAGAGAGAGAGAGAGAGAGAGAGAGAGAGAGAGGAGAGAGAGAGAGAGAGAGAGAGAGAGAGAGAGAATAGGGGAATAAGGGGACCGGAATATTGATCATACTGACTTCTGTGTACTCTAAAGTGTGTTTATTTAACAACATGAACACATGTGAGATTAAAGGAGTGTAAAGTGTGTTTAGCTGTTTGTGAGACTCATTATTTTTATGATTTTCTTCTAAATCGGCGAGTTATGAGCTGCTTTAGGTGTTCAGATGTTTTGTGAATACCGGTCCTGGTGTTTAATCATCATCTTTCCTTCATATCTTCTCCAACAGCGACCCCGTGTGGTGGCTTTGTAGTTTAGAAGCCTGTTCAGCAGGTCATGGGGCGATTTTATAATCATCCGCTAGATGGCAACAGCAGACATTTCTCTCTAACCCGCGTGTGGGCATACGCAACAAAGAAGTAGCGCGAGTTGCCCTGGGAAACATATTCGGTTGGTTTCCAAATGGCTTTCTACTATTAACACTTGTAGTAACACTTGTACTTTTTCCCCTTTGACTGCGCGCCCTACTTAGTGCACTACATATGTCATTATACAGGTATTTACGACACAACCAGCGGATATTGGATTTGAGCAGTATTAGCGGAAGTTTGTGTTCCTAATCTGTTTTTTTTCGTTAATCACAAAAGGTACGTTTTAAATTATTATCACAAAATATTGTAAATTTAATGTATTAGGTCATTAGCTAGACAGTATAATGGACAACTTCCGGTTACTAACGTATTTAAGGTTGTCCCTTACCACACTGTACTTAAATATTTTTCCATGTGTTTGTTCGTGTGCTAATAAAATTGTAGCTGGCATGCTATGTCGTTTTCGTTGAGTTAAATGTATTAGATAAAGGAGTCGGCTCTTTATGAATAACCGGTTAGGAGTCGACTCTTATTTCTGAGTAACCGTTTAGGATTCGACTCTCATTTCTGAATAACCGTTTAGGAGTCGACTCTTATTTGTGAATAACCCGTTAGGGGTCGACTCTTATTTGTGAATAACCTGTTAGGAGTCGACTCTTTATTTGTGAATAACCCGTTAGGAGTCGACTCTTATTTGTGAATAACCTGTTAGGAGTCGACTCTTATTTGTGAATAACCTGTTAGGAGTCGACTCTTATTTGTGAATAACCTGTAAGGAGTCGACTCTTATTTGTGAATAACTGTTTAAAATGCTAAATAAATTTGGCAGACACCCTTACATTTATATAATTTTGTACTTAACTGAGCAGTTAAGGATTAGGGGCCTTCCTCAGGGGCCCAGCAGTGTCAGCTTGGAGGTCCTGGGAGTTAAACTCACAGCCTTTCGACCAACAGCCCAACGCTTTAACCATGGAGCTTCTTCCCATTCTTGGCCCAGAAGATACGCCCAGAGAAAAGCAGTGGTACACACACACACACACACACACACACACACACACACACACTAGCTTTATTTCTTATCATTGCTATGATTCAGTGACTTTTCTCCTCTTTATCCCTGCAGGTATGCTCTGGTGCCCGGAGGTGAAGCTCCTGGAGTCAGCGTCGGTCACACCTGCACATTCATGTCATCAGCCAGGGGGGGAAAGGGGCAGATTATAATCGTCGGAGGGGCCGATCCCAGTGGCAGCTTTTCATACTCCTCCCTTATAGATCTGGGTAACGTCTCGTCTTGTTGATGAATTAAATTGGTGATAAATTGAGTTAAGAAATTAATATTTATTGAATCCATGTGTAGACAGTCATAAATGGGACGTCCCTGATTGGGACGGTCTCGCGGCGAGATACGAACACTGTAGCTTCGTGTCAGAGAGCGAGCCTGAGAGTCTGTGGGTATTCGGAGGAGCTGAACAAAGCGCTAACCGCAACTGCGTTCAGGTTCTACACACTACAGGTAAAATCCTCCACGTGTCCTCTGTCTTATCAGAGGATTTAGATGAAGGTTTCATCACGTGGTTGTGGGTTTAATTCCCTGTGTGCAGACGGCGCTCCATGGCGTACCATAGAGGTGAAAGGGACACGTCCCAGCCCGAGGACGTACCACACTAACTCGGCGTGTGTCGCGGATAGACTGTTTGTGTTCTCTGGTGGGGAGACGGGGGCCACACCGGTGATCGACCCTCAGGTGCACGTCTTCAACACAGGTCTCTTCTTCATTTAAAACTATTTACACCTGAATGTTATGTCACCAGCTACGTCCAGTCTTACGCATTAGAGATTTTTAAAAAAGTGTGTGTGTGTGTGTGTTTCCGTTTCCCTGTAAAGTGACCCACACATGGTCACAGCCAGAAATCAGCGGAAAGCCTCCATCACAGCGACACGGTCATGCAGTCGTAGCTGTTGGATCCGTCCTCTACGTCCACGGAGGGATGACGGGCGAAAAGTTCCACTCTGATATGTTCTTTCTGGACACAGGTACAGCTTTACACCATCTATCCCTCTTTCTTTTTTCCTTCCTATCTATTTCTTCGTATGCTATTTTTTTTCTTTTCTCTGTCTCTCTCTCTCTCTTTAAAATTCTCCTTAGGGCCCCCTAAAGGTTTGGGCCGGCCCTGGGTTATTATTTAGATGTTGGTCTGTTCCTCAGAGAGTTTGAAATGGGAGCGAGTGAAGGCTAAAGGAGACGTCCCTCCAGGAACTGCAGCTCACTCCGCCGTGGCGTCGGGAAAAAATGTTTATATTTTCGGAGGAATGACGGCAAACGGAGCGAGCAATTCTATGTACAAGTTCCAGAGCGGTAAGTAAATAAATATCTAGAATATTTACATAAATATTAGTGATAATTAACTCCAGTGACCCCTAAAGCTCTTTATTCTAACTCGGTTAATACTTACTCCACTTTACTGAGATTGCTGAGGGTTTCAAATGTGTCCCATGTCTTATTTGAGTGCATCACAGCAAGGGGGTTCTAGGTTCGTGTCCCTGCAGAGGTCTTTCTGTGTGGAGTTTGCATGTTCTCCCCGTGTTTGTGTGTAGGTGATCTGTCCAGGGTGACTCCTGCCTTTCATCCAATGACAGCTGGGATAAACTCCAGCAGGTCCTTGTGATCCTGATTAGGTATAAGCGGCTATGGGTGGGTGGATGGATGGATTTTATTAAAGAATCTTTAGGACTTGGGAATCCAGTGCTTACAGAAAGTACCACACCTTTGGTACTATAAAGTGGCTACAGAGGATAGAAGTAAAGGTTCTGTAGTGGTCCTCGCAGCCCCCCAGACCTCCACACTATCAGAGACCCTTTAAAAACAGCTGCAAAGAAGTTTTAGCCGAGAAGATTCCGCAGCTATTCTGATCAATGTTCTAAAAACGCTAACTCCACCGAGGGTTTGTAAACTTATGAGCAGAACCACATCCATAGGAATGTGATAATGAAGCTAACGTTCCTCTTATCATCACAGACAAACACCGCTGGACTCTGATGAAGTTCGAAGGTGACCTTCCGCCTAACCGACTGGACCATTCCATGTGCGTCGTGCCCTGGGTGGAAAGGACAAACGCCAACGTGGGGGAAAAGGGAGAAAGCCGTGCGGGGGAACCGAAGGATCTGTGCTTTGTATTCGGTGGCATGGACACTCAGGGGCTCCTCTTTAACGATTGTGTGGTCACAGTGTTAACATGATCTACTTTCACCTTTATAATAAACACAAAACTCCTAATTAAACGTGTCTGAAAACCAATTTGAAAAAAAATTATATAATTTTCAGTAAATACAATGTGGATAGAATGGATTTTTTATTCAATAACATTTTATCACCAGTAGAATTATAACATATTGGTGTAGAAGTTATGAAGTGGTTATGGATGTGGGTGGATATAATACGTGATTCCTTTTTTTTCCGCCTGTTTATTAAATATTTATTAAACTTTGCAAAGCTCAATAAATAAATCACCCTCTCTTCTCAAAGTAAGAACTCAAATGTTATCTTATTGCACACCTTCTCACCATCATGGAACCCCGGGTCTCCCTGCAGACCAGGAATGTACCATTATTACTTTTCAGTATGGCCAAAATTGACAATTTATCACTCAAAAATAAAATCTGAAATAAATAAACCTGATAACATTCACTTGCTGGAACATCAATCAGTCTGATTTATCTGAGATTCATTACATTGCAAGTGGCTGCAGCCAGTGTTGCCAGATTGGGCTGGTTCACACCCATCGTTGTCAGATTGGGCGGTTCCTTGTCCACTTTTGATCAAACTAGACCAGAAATAAACCCATCGGGGGGTTAAAAATATTTGGGAATGCTTTTTTATACAACTGGCGGGTATTAAGATTTAACTATGTTTAACACTACATTTAAAATGACCACAAATCTGAAACATTTAGATTCAGGAGATGTTTATTATAGTTTGGCCAGAGCTACTAAAATATTAAGTTTCATCTGTGTAGCTAAGACTATTATATAAAAATAATGAATGTTTCAGTATCAGAATTGGCCCTAAGAGACTTTATTGGGAATTGTTTTTATATCGTGCATCCCCAATATAACTGGATAGACATACACACATATTACGACCTCAGTAACACAATAACACACACTGAGTAGTTTTGTATCAAATGTTTATTTCCATGAGGCTTTAGTAGAAACAACACATTTGCCAGATTTAAATAAATAAATTGAGTGTGTGAACAATAAATGTTTGCCCAGGACCCAACACACCTACTAAAGCCTAACCGCCCCCCCACCCCGTATCCCACCCTTAATCAATCACAGAACTCCTCTCCAACTGCCTGAGAACAGCAGCAAGCCTCAATCCAGGCTGACTAAATCTCCACCACTGTGAAGTGCAACATCTCACGCTCACTTAAAGTCCTTTTCAGAAGAAAATCAGTTTTATGGTTGCCCCACCCCTGTATACCTTCCCTCACAATTGTCCATCAAATCCAGCAATTATGTACATCTGTTCCCCCCCCCTCCCCCAACCAAGAGAGGGAAAGGGTATATCAAGGTGGGCTGAGGAAAGGAAAAAAAAACTGCAGAATCAAATTACGGCACAACCTACAATTCGTCTTTCTCCTCATCACCGCCCTCTTCTGGTGGTGGACCACCAGCGCTTCCGTACAGCTTGCTGATGATTGGCTGGACGATTTCTTCCAGCTCCTTCTTTTTGGCCTGGAAATCTTCAATGTCAGCCTCCTGATGAGACTCGAGCCACTCGATCTTTTCCTCTACGGCCTTCTCGATGGTCTCTTTGTCTTCAGAGGACAGCTTGCCTCCCAGCTTCTCCTTGTCTCCTATCTGGTTTTTAAGCGAGTAGGCGTAGCTCTCGAGCTCGTTACGGGAGTCGATGCGCTCTTTCAGCTTCTTGTCTTCATCGGCGAAGCGTTCGGCGTCGTTCACCATGCGCTCGATGTCTTCGGGTGTCAACCGGTTCTGGTCGTTGGTGATGGTGATCTTGTTTTTGTTTCCCGTTCCCTTGTCTTCGGCCGTGACTCTTAGGATGCCGTTAACATCGATTTCAAAGGTGACTTCGATCTGAGGGACGCCACGGGGTGCGGGAGGGATGCCCGTGAGATCAAAGGTGCCCAGGAGGTGGTTGTCTTTTGTCAGAGGACGCTCACCTGGCAAGGAAGGGAGGGAAAAATTATAATCAAGGAAGAGCTCATTTATTTATAAAAAAAAAAAAAGTTTCATCATCAAAATAATAAGTTAAGAAATTTACCTTCATAAACTTTGATGGTGACAGTTGGCTGGTTATCAGAGGCAGTAGAGAAGATCTGAGACTTTTTGGTGGGGACAACAGTATTCCTGGGGATGAGTTTCGTCATCACACCACCAACAGTCTCAATTCCAAGAGTCAGAGGACACACGTCCAAAAGCACAATGTTTCCTGTGAATGTGAGCAAACATCTTAAGCTTAAATCCATTTTATTTATTTATTTTTAACTTTAATCCAATTTTTTCCAAAACTCACCTGTATCTTCCTCTCCAGACAGCACACCAGCCTGCACAGCAGCTCCATAAGCCACAGCCTCATCAGGGTTGATGCCTCTGGATGGCTCTTTGCCATTGAAGAACTCCTTCACCAGCTGCTGGATCTTGGGGATACGAGTGGAACCACCCACAAGGACAATCTCATGGATGTCGGACTTCTTCAGGTCAGAATCTTCCAGCACTTTCTGCACGGGTTTCATGGTGGAGCGGAAAAGATCCTGTAATAAAAAGGAGCAGAAAATTTTAAAAGGTTAATTTAAAGCAAGTTTGACATGCCAAATTTTTTTAAAAAAATGTAGATAACATGAACTTACCATGTTGAGCTCTTCAAACTTGGCACGAGTGAGAGTCTCTGAGAAGTCCTCACCCTCGAAGAAAGACTCGATCTCGATGCGGGCCTGGTGCTGAGAGGACAGGGCTCTTTTAGCTTTCTCGACTTCACGCCGCAGCTTCTGTACAGCACGGGTGTCCTTGCGAACGTCCTTTCCGGTCTTCTTCTTGTACAACTTGATGAAGTGATCCATGACACGCTGGTCGAAGTCTTCGCCACCGAGATGAGTGTCTCCGTTGGTGGCCACCACTTCGAAGACGCCGTTATCGATGGTCAGCAAAGACACGTCAAAGGTACCGCCACCGAGGTCGAACACCAGGATGTTCTTCTCGCCATCCTTCTTGTCCAGACCGTAGGCAATGGCAGCAGCAGTCCTGCAATGAGGATATAGGAAACGTGAGTAACAGAATTTCGACTGTGAGCTTTCCTAAAGATTCCGAAAACAGCGAGGAACTTACGGCTCATTGATGATTCTCATCACGTTTAGCCCAGCAATAGTACCGGCGTCCTTAGTGGCCTGACGCTGAGCATCATTAAAGTAGGCGGGGACGGTGACCACAGCGTGTGTAACCTTTAAAAAAAAAATACAATTTGGGTGTTATTATCTTATGATAATCAGCACAATTTAAATATTTACAAAATAAAATGAACGCTACGTACAGGTTTTCCCAGGTACGCCTCTGCCGTTTCCTTCATCTTAGTAAGCACCATGGCGGAGATCTCCTCAGGGGCAAATGTCTTCAACTGACCAACTCCAACCTCTACCTGAATATGGGGCTTGGTCTTCTTCTCTAAAACCTATTAAATTTCATAAAATAAACACCAGTTATATTTCAGAACATTCACGTCTACAATGAATGACATGGATTAAAAGTTCAGCTACCCACCTTGAAAGGCAGGTATTTTAGGTCCTGCTGCACAGAGGAGTCGGCCCAGGTTCGACCAATCAGCCTTTTAGCATCGAAGATAGTGTTCTCAGGGTTGGAGGTCAGCTGGTTTTTGGCAGCGTCTCCAATCAGACGTTCTCCCTCGCTGGTGAAGGCGACGTAGGATGGAGTGATGCGGTTACCCTGGTCGTTGGCAATGATCTCCACGCGGCCATTTTTGAACACGCCGACACTAAACAAACAGAAACGCCGGTTTTAGATGAAATTTTTTTTAATTGAATAAATATTTTCTATGCAAATGTAGACTAATAAGTGTGGAAAGCAGTGCATACAGTGGTGTACGGTGTAGATGCAATTTTTTTTAACCGAATAAATATTTTATATGCACATGTAGACTAATAAGTGGGGAAAGCTGTGCATGCCTACCAGGAGTAGGTGGTGCCAAGGTCGATGCCCACTACAGTGCCGACATTTTCCTTCTTGTCATCATCGTCGGCGTACACACAGCCGACCACCAGCAGAAAAAGGCCCAGCAGTCTCATGTTGGAACTAATATCTGATCTGAATTCAATCTGATAAAAAAAAAAGTAGTAAAAATTAACACATTAGAATAAACTAGTACTCGCAGCAGGAGACGCCCTGGATCACGTGGGTTTAACGGAAAGATAAAAAAAAAATAATCTGTATAAATCCAGTCGAATAAACATGTAAAATAAAACGTACTTATTTATAAAACTTAATTGTCGACTAATTATTTATCGCCAAAAAATAAAATAAAAAAATCAGAATATAAATCTGATCGAAAGCGCGTGAACCAATTGCACTGTGAAGCTAACCAGCTAGCTGCATGCTTATTCAATCCATCATGCTAGCATGTAACGATGGCTAAGAGTAGTATCTTAGAATATTTAGTAATATTCAATAATTAAAATACCAAAATCTTTTCTAACTTGCTTTTTTTTCTGGATACAAGCTAAGCTAAGCTATACTATTAGCTTATTAGCTTACTAGCAAGCAGTTAGTAGTTATAGAAAACTCTAGAATGTGCGCGAGACGGATTGAAAATTGCTAATTTTAACCAATTATAGATATAATGTTAATAATAATACATTTTATTATACCTTTAAATATATTTTGCTTTGCAAATGTCGTTTAAATGCTAAAACACTTCCAAGTCTAATGTTAACGCGACGTTAAATAAATATCACTGACAAAACGCACTATAGAGGAAATATACAGTAAAAACTTACCGTAAATATTATAAAGAATTGAACTGATTTTATGAGAATCCGTTAATACGGTTGTCTTTATAAGGCTTCGCACACTAACTCTGATTTCTCTTCTGTTCGGCTCGTGTCGCTGGTTAAACTACACCGGGGGATGAAACACGGCGCCTATATATAAGCTGTCACTGCTTTCCCGTCGTGGAGGCTTACAATTGGTCAGAGGGCATCTTGTTGGAAGGCGTTGATTGGCTGAAACCGGCACGCTGGCTTTTCCTCATTGGCACACGTACCGGCGTGTGTGGCGTCACAACAAAATGGCGATTACTTGCACTGTGATTGGACAACGTGTAGCACATTTGTATAAAGACCCGGAAGCTTGGTTTTCTGTTACAGGTTATTACGTGAGAACAGAAACCAGAAAGTTTGTGGTTTAGACGTACAAACATAGATTGTTTATGTGTATAAATTACATATTCATTAAAAAGACACAATGAACACTAATATACAATTAACGCTGACTAATATTAACATAAGACATTAATACTGTATGTTATACCACAGATAAGGCCACTATCAAATATTTAACAATACCAAATAATCTGCTGGAATTTGTTCTTATTCTAATTAATAACCTCTAATCGATACACAGACAATTCTGTTTGGAATCAGGTTATGGATGATTATAGCATAAGGACAATTATAGATAGGGTTAGACAGATTTTATCAGTGTTAAAATTGTTTAATTTAAAATGTAAACTATTGTTTCCATAAATTGTGTATAAAAACATACATTTACAACCAAAGTAACCTTAGTAGAACTTTAAATATCGTCTATTAGCTCTTGATTTCGTCTGTTAGCTTGCGATTTGAAGTTCTTCTCCTTTTCCCTTTTAGGGAAACCACAATCTGTGCTTCCCTGACTGTCTCCCCAAAACATCTAACATGAGTCGTCCCCCTGATGAACTCGTTCCTAATCCTGTTCAACCTCGTCACTCCCAGAGAAAACATCAACATCTTCAGCTCTGCTAATTCCAGCTTTACCACCTGCTTCTTCCTCGATTTGAGGTTAAAGCATTAAATTCACGCTGTAGACGTACGCTGTCCCAGTGCAAGGAACATCTGCAAAAAGACAGAAACTGTGATTGCAGGTTACATCAGGTCTTTTCATAAGCCAGAGGTTCCTGTATCATGATTGTTTTACTCTGATTCATAAATCTAGCTTTTCATATCTTAGGGCTGAGTCAGCAGATGAGTCATGTGTAATAGCATGTAAAATAAAGTTATTTGAGTGCCATTGTTTGTATAACGTCATTTATACCCGGCAGGATCACTGCCTAACGCAAGGAACATTGGCAATAAAAAGAAATACACCCTAATACACTTTCTAATAGTATCAGATTATTATCAGTAGTTTTAAAGATTTGGAAAAAATGTAAACACAATACAGAGAGTAAAAGAACGAAGTAATTATCTAGTAATAAAATCTAAAATAAATTCAGATCAGATTAGATTGTACAGCCTTGAGGTGGTTCATTAAATTAGATATTTTACAATTTGTACCAATATTAAGAAAGATTTCACAAAACTAATAACTGCTGTAAGGAAATAATCTGTTAGAACAAGAATATAAAATTTATTACTAATCTACTTATTCTAATATTACAAATTTATAGATTATTACAATGATTAGAGTCGATTAGTTATAAAAATCTATATCAAGAAACACTTTCAAAACGAGGTCAAAGTTCAAATGAAGTGAATGATATAGAATTTATTACTAATGTACATGTTCTTATAATCTGGTTATCTGGCTATATTAGAGCAAGAATGGAATTTATTACTAATGTACTTGTTCATATATAACAGATTAACAGATGATTAGAACAAGTAGAGTGATAAATTCTATATCATTCTGTCATTTTGGTTGACCTCTGATTGAAAGTATTTTATAATATAGAATTTATTACTAATCTACTTGTTTTCTTTAATCCGGTAATCTGTGATATCAAAACAAATAGATTTGTAATTAATTCTATATCATAAAACCTTAACTAACAGCGTAACTCTTGGTTTTAATAGTGTATAGAGACGTTAGGATGTTTAGAGGTGGAGGTTGACTGACCTGGTATAAAAATCTCACAGTTTTGTGTCTTCTGGGTTTGTTTTATTTTTAATTTCGTCCCACCGTCTCGAAAAACACACATGCAATTCAGAACTAACTTGGGGCCACGACGTAATAACTAACTTAGGCCACAAAAACAGTACATACTTGTGTCACCATCACATCAGCATCACAGAAAAAAAGTTTAGAAAATTAAAGAACCGATGTGTTAAATGGAACAAAAAAATGAGGACAAAATTAGATTAAAAATGTAGAAAATGCAAGAAATGATGTGAGCAATAAACGAACAGCAGTTCCAGTGGATTATAAACCCTGTGACATTGAATTCCCATATTTTCTTCTCAGCTGTAAAAAGAGGATTTCCTTGAAAATGGCTTGGTGGTGAAATTAGTGTCATTAGAATACAAAAATGATACATTTCCCATGAGACGGAAATAAAAGACGTAGATAGCCATCGCGTAGATACTAAACTCTAACAATGTAAAGGCAATGAATATTTGTGCAAAAGAATGGAAGCTGTTTATTGTTATCTGTTTTCGATCCCCGTCTTATCTGTGGGGCTTAAGGCAGATTTTGAAAATCCATTAATACCTTGATGAATAAGAGCTTCTGACTTGTATGATTACAAGGGATTTGTTTTGGAAAAGAATAGGAATGTATAATAGCCGCTATGGCGTACCGGAGACGCTGCGTTTTAGTGATAAGATGTGCCCAAGCTACTCGTTTATGCCGTTCATAACCCAATACACAGGTAATATTTAACATCTTGGACCAGGTAAAAATCCCACCAGGGTTTGTGATACACACCCACACACACACACACACACCAGAGTTTATCGAATTGAAGCACCATGGTCACTTCTGATCCTGGTTATAGCCTCAACGAATCAAAGCTTCTAATGCCAATTTATCTTTCTTCTAAAACCACAAGAAGAAGGATTTCTCAGGGCCTCTGCACCCCTCATTTGATACAGTGAAATCTGATTTCATTTCAGGCCAAAGCCAGATTAGCTGAATCTCCTGTTCTCGCTAACACCTTTACAAAACTGCCCAGATTAGATGGGATTTTTTTCCCCCATCCACTTTATACTTTTTTGTGCTTTCTGTATAGAGGGATTACGTTTTGTTTCCTTTCTTTAATCTATCGAGTAAATGGGGAGTTTGACACCAAGCACAAGGAGCAAAAAGAGAGAAAGAGAGAGAGAGAGAGAGAGAGAGAGAGAGAGAGAGGAAAAGGAAAAAAAATTCAGTTCTGTATGAAAGTCAGCTTTTCCTGGAATCTCAAGGCAGTAAAGCTCAGCAGACCAAGAAGATGGAAGAAGCTCGTGTAGAGAAGAAGACATTCGCTTTCAGCATCGACAGCATCCTGAGCAGGACGTTTGAGAGAAGTGAAGAGAGCAAAGTCAGCACAGCTTCTGATGCTAAGGTTGGACCGGATCTGGATTCAGGAGCGACTACAAATCCCATGGAGCCTCTACATCACGTCTGTGTATGCTGCTGCTGCTACTGCTCACAGTGTGGAGAGATGCTCCAGGCCGATTACATGCCTGCCATGGGTAAGACTTACTGTTCAATTCTACTGAGAAAGTAAAAGTAACTCTGTTTACAGTAGCTTTAAAGATGTTTTATTCTAATGCAATATTATTTCAGTTGCCGCAGAAGATTACAAGTACTTTAAAATCTTGGAAGAAGAAGAAAAAGTATTTATACATAAACCCACACCAAACACTATAGCAAGTATATTAATAACAATTAGTTTATATGTTATAAAAATGCTTTTCATTATTATTATTATTTTTTTACATTTATTGGCATCTGTTTAAAACCTTCATTACTTCACATAGGCGCTGTTGTTAATATGTGTTTATAATATTATGTCTATGTGCCTGTTAGCTCAGCTTGGATATATAGGATTTCTATTAAATAGAATGTTGTGGTATTCGTACGTTTATTAAGTTTATTAAGTTTTGTAAGTTTAGGTGGGTAATTGTTTGTAATTGTTTATAATATTTACAGTAATTGAGAAGCGTTTAATGTGGAACAAAGTTTAACTTTTATTCCCTGGTTGTTGAAAATCAATCAATCAATCAATCAATAAATCAATTAATTAGTCAGTCGGTCAGTCAGTGTGTCTGTCTGTCTATATATATCTATATGTCTCTCTCGACCTCTCTGTCTCTCTTTATCCATATCTCTCTGTCTGTCTGTCTGCCTCCCTCTCTCTCTCTCTCTCTCTCTCTCTCTCTCTCTCTCTATATATATATATATATATATATATATATATATATATATATATATCTAGTCTGTCTATTTCTCTGTCCTCTATCTCTCTCTATCTTGCTCTCTCTGTCTCGCTGTCTTTTTACTCACTCTTCCTCTCTCTCTCTCTCTCTCTCTCTCTTTCTCTTCCTCTCGCTGTCTCTCTCTTCATATATGTCTCTTTCCATTTACTGCTGTTTTTTATATATTGGGTGTCGTTAAAAGATCATTTGTAATTTGTGTAAAATTATATTAAGTTTAATGTGTAGTTTAATATGGCTAAATATGTTAGAAATGAAACACACAATGTACAATTGATTTCGAATAGTTTTTTTCCTAAAATTCATTGCAAATTCCCAATCATAATCGTTGTAATTACAGGTATAAAATGTCTGTATATATCGCTTATTACATAGTAACATAGTAGCTATAAACAACTATTTCATGTTTTCTGACTAAATGAGGCTTCTTTAGAAAAGATCTAACTATGTGTTGCATTTTAGCCTGCCAGTTTGCTTGGAGCAGAAAAGCGCTGACTGAGACGAGCCTGACAGGAGAATCTCAGAGGAGAGAAAATGTCGGTCAAATCCAGAAACGGATCCGGCGTCATCGAACTATCTTCACCGAGGAGCAGCTGGATGCTCTGGAGGAGCTGTTTGTGCAGAACCAGTATCCAGACATACACACTCGCGAGCAGCTCGCTGAGAAGACACACCTAAGAGAGGAGAGAGTCGAGGTAAAAGTTAGCCACGTTTCCATGTTATCTTTATTATGAAATGTGTTTAAAGAATCTGTGTGTAATGATCGTAATGCACCTTTAGGTGTGGTTCAAGAATCGTCGAGCAAAATGGCGAAGACAGAAGAGACTACAGTTCAGTATTCATGGACAGGATGAGTGGAAAAATGTCCTGCATAGTGACTGAAATGTTTTACATCTGCATATGTGTGTGTACTTATTAATTTTAGTCAACTGGTTTGTTTTTCTCTAAAAATAATCTTATAAAATAGTATAAAAAAAAGAATAATGTATTACTACCGGCAAAATTACATAGACACCTCCCCAAACTTGAGCAAAAGTTGGAGGAATATACATAGGTGTCTAAATGTTTTTGTATTTTAGCATTACATTATACCAGGGCGGCCCATGGCATAGGTGACATGCGCAGTTGCCTAGAGCGCAAAATGACTGGGGAAGGGGGAGGGGTTCTTGTGACTATTGTGGGCTCCTACACCCACATATATCAAGCAAAAATATTTTTGGCAGTTAACAAAATGTATTAAAGACTTTGCTGCAAAGAAATCTGGGCGTGTTCAGTTGTGAGACTGATCTGTAATTTAGTGCACTTTTTTTGTTTACTTTAACTGTTATGTGACTCTTATGGTGACTTTTAGTCAAATTAGTTTGTTATGTATTATTATTTATTTATGTATTTGTTCAGTATTTATGTTATGTTATAGTAAAAATCTGCATTTTTGGGGTAGAGTGTGTGTGTATGTGTGTGTGTATATATGTGTGTGTGGGGAGGATTGGGGGTTGAATAGGGTGGTGCAAATCTACAATCTCACATAGGGACTGGATCTAAAAGGCTTGACTACTGTTCCAGCCTGACAAGGTCCCTGTGCACAAAACCCCTGAGTGCCATGAAGACACAGTTTTTTTATGGTTGGAATGAAATAAAATCCTGCCGAAATTTCTGAGCCCAACCACCAACACCGACGAGATGAAGCGAATCACTGATTCTACAGCAGGACTCAGTAGATCCAGCAGATTCAGAAGAAGAATCCGAAGAATAAAGTTTATTACAAAGGAATGTGGAGTTGATCATTTAAATACTTATGTCACATATAGTAAGAAAAATGTCAGACTTTGTTCTGTTTTTATTTATTTTTATTTTTATTTCTAGATTTTTTTTTGTTTTTAAATGAATGGCATGTGAAAATACAGCATCTATTATGAATATAAAATACATGAATCTATATTTTGGCCCAGGAAAGTGAAAATTTGCATCTTACTGCAAACAAAAACCATGTTTTTTGGTTTATTTATTTGTTTAAATTTAATTTAATTTATCAGTTTTTGATTAAAATTAACTAACTAAAGATAAAGGCATAATTACATTTCTGGAAAATCACACTGTTTTATGGAAATAAATGTGTTAATGTCTTTATTCAGACCAAATAGAATTAAATCCATATCCTTACAAATAATTTTGTGATTTACAATGTAATTAATTATATAATTTACAAGAAATTAATTATTTTTGACAAACAGAAAAAGCCAAGAGTTTTTATTCGTCCGCTCGACCCGGAAGGCGGTGACCATCAAACAACAACGACGCAGAATTACAAATAGCTTTCCTGTTTCATTTCTAGGTGCACTACATAGGACACGAAAAAAGCCTTTCTAGCACCCTAACTAGTGCACACTGTATTTAACAAAAAGCTGTTTGGGATTTAGCCGTTCATTTTTTTTCATGCTAGCCGGCTCAGTGTGTTGTATGCTAGTGCACCACAGCAGAGAAAGTAAGTAAAGAATTCCTTCAGCTCTGAAATTATTAAAACTATTTCATATTTCATCATTTTAACAACACAATTAACGTGTTATAACGTGTTATAAATGCTTTTTTAGTGTAATCTACAAGCGACGAGGTGGAATTATGCTAGAAATATCATTAAGGTAAAAGAGTCAGTAAAACGAGCTAACGGTTATTTTTTTATATGACACAAAATATTGTCGTTAAATGAAAATTAATATTTACGCCATGCAAATTAATGTAGAAATCTGGGGTCAGCTAACAATTCTGTTATTTCTGTTTAGTAGAATGTTGTGGTGTTTGTAGGTTTAGGTGGGTACGTGTGTATAATATTTACGGTAATTAAAGAACCAACTTTAACTTTCGTTTCTTGGTTATTGAATCTCTCTCTCTCTCTCTCTCTCTCTCATTCTCTCTCTCCTCCTCCCCCCCCCCTCTCTCTCACACACAACACACTCTCACTCTCTCTCTCTCTCTCTCTCTCTCTCTCTCTCTCTCTCTCTCTCTCTCTCTCTCTCTCTCTCTCTCTGTCATTCTCTCTCTGTGTCATTCTCTCTCTCTTTCTCCACTCTCGTGTCTGTCGCTCTCCCTCTCTCTCTCTGTCATTCTCTCTTTTCTCATTCCCTCTTTATTTATTATTCTCTCTCGCTCTCATTCTCTCTTTTTCTCTTTCTTTCTATCTTTATCTCTGTCATTCTCTCTTTTTCTCTTTCTCTCTCTCTCTTTATCTCTGTCATTCTTTCTATCTCTCGGTCTATCTGTCTGTCTGTCATTGTATCATTCTTTTTCAAGGTTGCCATGTCTCAGTCGAAGTCCACCTCTCAGAAATTGAACATGAACTCATCCAAGCTGTCTGGTTCATCCAAATCCAAAGGGCTGAAAGACATCCGGATTGATGAAGATGTGAAGATTGCGGTAAATGTTGCGCTGGAGAGGTTCCAGTTCAGCGATCAGAGGGGTGAGTTTGGTCTAAACGGCCACAGAGGGGCGCCATCATTTATATCTCTTACACACAGGTTTGTATTGTAAATTTCTGTCTTATACATTCCAGAGATGGAGTTTCCTTCTTCACTGACCAGCACAGAGAGAGCGTTCATACATCGCCTGGCACAATCCCTGGGGTACATTTCCAAAAGCAGAGGGTGAGTGTACGGACCTGAACTCGAAAGATCTATAACACATTCTGTCGCTCACGTGTTACTTCTCATGTCATTTACAGTAAAGGAGTTCACCGCGTCCTCACAATATGGAAGAAGACTCGTCCGGATTCTGCACAGTCCACCATGACCTTTAACCTTACCCACAATTCCAAGCACATGGTTCAAAGTCTGCTGCAAAGATTTCCGATTACTGCTAAAGAGCGAACGGATCTGCTCCAGAACGCTGACCGAGGGCTGGGTGTTACTCCAGAAGCTGCTGGTAAACGTGTATTTCTGCCCTCGTTGCCCAAAATCGCTGTAACGGATGAACATTATGCTGTTGTAGCTCAATCATTAAAGCTGTTCGGAACAAATTGAGTTAGTTAATTATATTTTAAGAGGCGTGTTTATAAAAAGGCCTGCATTAAATTAATTGAAGTAATAATAATAATTTTACAAAAAAAATGTAGCCAAAATTAAATACAAATCATTAAAATGTAAAATATATGTAATATATACAATTAATAAATATCAAAGCGAGAAAAAATATTTTCTTAAACTGTATGTTAATTTATACACCTGACTGAAAAAGAAGCTTTTTTTTTAATGTTAAATATTTTCTACCAGGTAACGGAAGAGACAAGAACAGGACGAGCGGACGTCTGAATAATAGCATCCCTCAGGTCCCTCAGAGCAGACGCCCGTCCGAGTTTGAGTGTTTCCGGAGATCGCTGCCCGTCTACGAGCTGCAAGAGAAGATCGTGGCAACCATCAGGGAGAACCAGGTGGTGCTGATCGTAGGTGAAACGGGCTCAGGAAAAACCACTCAGGTGAGCATGCGTCTGTACAGCTGTGTGTATTAAAAACAACCTGTTCACTCGTGTATGCGTTAATCAGATTCCTCAGTTCCTGCTGGACGACTGCAGTCAAAAGGGAAATTGCTGTCGCATCTTCTGCACGCAGCCCAGGAGGCTGGCAGCCATCGCAGTGGCAGAGAGAGTGGCAGCGGAGAGAGGAGAGAGCGTCGGCCAGACTATCGGCTACCAGATCCGACTGGAGAGCAGGTGGAAGGACAAAACACATTTCAGTGCATTTACATTGATCTTCTGTTAGTTAATAAAAGTAAAGAATTTTTCTTCTTTCTTTTTCTTCCATGTCCATCCACACTTTAATTAATTACCCCTCTCACCTAAAGCTTACGGAAATAATATCATCCCTTCACCTAAATTAGTGAAATTCATCCATCCATCTATCAGTCGATCTTTCCATCGGCCTAAAATAAGACAGTCCATCAATCTTTTTTTAGTTTATTAAAATGCACACCGTTCCCTTGATGATTTGAATCTGGTTCTTGTGTCCAGAGTGTCTCCCAAGACCTTACTGACGTTTTGCACAAGTGGCGTGTTGCTTAGAACACTGATGGCCGGAGACAGCGTCCTCTCCACTGTCACACACGTCATTGTAGTAAGCACGTGTTTTTTTTAGATTATACAGCGGAATGCTTCTATAACCGTTAATACTATACATCTGCAGTCTTTCCTAGTTGAAGGGTTTATTCACCTCCTTTTTTCTTAGGACGAGGTCCATGAGCGGGACGGCCTGACGGATTTCCTCCTGATCAAGATCAGGGACATGCTGCACAAGATGCCTTCTCTGAAACTCGTCCTTTCCAGCGCAGCCTTAGATGTGGATCTTTTCATTAAATATTTTGGCCAGTGCCCGATTATTTACAGTGAGTAAAATAAATGCATTATTAATCATTATTATATTGCACACTGCGGTCGTTATTTTCCAACCAAAAAAAATGAGTTTTACGTACGAACGTCTGCAGACGACTGCAGTCTATTTCATCATCTCATTATACGAAACATGATAGAAAGTAATTATTGAAAATACATTTCCATCATTTAACCTTTAATTGTAACGGAGGAACGGCGTCAAATGTAGGGAAGTCGATTTTTTTTTTTAATAGCAAAATTCTACATAAGTAAATGTAACGAATTAATTAACGAACCTAACCAATTGTTTTACCTTTTTTTTTTTTAGTCAAAGGACGGACATATGAAGTAAAGACCCTTTTTCTGGAAGACATTTTGCGATCCACTGGCTACACAAACAAAGAGATGGACAAATATAAGGCAGAGATACAAAAAGGTACGTTTTTAACTAGTAAGTCATGATAAAGTCATGATGGGCCATGCAACTTTTCCAAAAGTATCATGAGTGTTATTATTAGGGAAGTGGTAGCGCAGTGGTTAAAGGGTTGGACTGCTAATTTCCAGCACCACCGAGTTGCCTCTTTTGGGTCCCTGAGCAGGGCCCTTAACTGCTAATTGCTCAGTTGTATAAATGAGAGAAATGTAATTCGCTCTGGATAAGGACGTCTGCAAAATGCTGTAAATGTAATTATTGCTTTATTGACACTGAATATTTTTACCCACTTACATATGTACAGTATAGAAATGACTGATTTTGAAACATTTTTTATTTATTATAGTTTTTTTTTTTCTGCTATAATATTAACACCACCTTTTTTTATTTTTGTGTAGAGGCAAAACAGCAGACGTCTCTTACAGAGTGGTGTGAGGTGAAAGTGAGCAAATCCCCGTCAGAGTCTCGGAAGAACCAACATTCTGACAACGTCCCTCAGGAAAACGGTGACCTGCTGGACAATGCAGGGGACAGCGTCTTTAGCCAGATGGTAAATTCTCCTGCAAGATGGGAAAATATCAGCAGCATATAAAACAGTATAAATATAATTTTTTGCCTGTTTTCCCAGAGCGAAAAAGACGCGACTTTGCTGGAGCCGTGGCTTCTGAAGGAAATGGACACCTGCATCTCAAGCATTTTTCTGCAGCAGGACGCAGATGCCTTTGTGCAGCTTTTTAACCTGATTGTCAACGAGAGCGTCAGCGGTACAGTGCTTTATATACTCACTCGCAAATGCACGATATCATCTGTGTTTTAAAGCTTCGTTAAGATCTGCTCATGAATAAGCTTGTGTCGGTTCCAGTGGATTACAGGCACAGCGAAACAAGTGCCACGCCACTGATGGTGGCTGCAGGGAGAGGCTTCATCAGCCAGATGGAGCAGCTCTTAAGCATGGGGGCCAGTGTGCACCTTAAAGCTTCTAATGGCTGGTAAGGACAAAGTGTTAGTACAGTGGTACCTTGGTGTACGAATCTCCCAACGAGTTTTTTGGAGATCAATTCAATTTATTTCACTGGGAAAACTGATTTTACATACGAGTAATTTGAGTTACGAGCTCCATCACAGAACCAATTAAACTCGTAAATCAGGGCAACCAATATATTTAGTTTGTAATTCAGAATCTTTGTTAATGGCACGTGTAAGGAACAGCACACTACATTTCCTTCTGTTCTTCTAGTAAGTAAAAAAATATAACAGAACGTCTTTTTCTTTACTGTGTCTTAAAGTTAATGATAAAACATCTGCTTGTAAACGTAATCAAAGTGAGTTAATGTAATCATAGTAGCCAGAAATACTGACATCAGTCCGCAACTTACTAATAACGCTGTTGAATTAGTTTAGTCTTAAGGGTTAAATGTTGTTGTTTTTTTTTATTTCAGGACTGCTCTTGACTGGGCTAAACACTTTAACCAGACTGAGGCTGTAGATCTGATCGAGTCACACATGTAAGTACTAATCAAATTTGTTTACTTTAGAAGCACCATTTTTTAAAGACCAATTCTGAGTACCGTTCCGATACAGATACCTGTACTTTTCTGGGATGTGGGGTCTTTTTCCACTAAAAGTCTTTGTCCACTGAAAGTTCTGTCAATGACATCACAAGAGAAATTAGTCCTTGGTATCAGTATTCTTACAGTTACCAGTACATGAGCTTATTCGCGCCCCTCCACAGCTCATCTCTAGAGGCAGGTCATCTGGACGAGTCGTCCCTGGTACAGTCTGCCAGCGGGGAGCTCAGCGCTCAGGATCAGGAGCTGCTTAAGGCTTACCACCACAGCTTTGATGATGAGAAGGTAGACCTGGACCTCATCATGCACCTGCTTTTCAATATCTGTCAGAGCTCCGATGAAGGTGAGAGTAAGGAAAAGGAGACACAACCCCAAAACTGCAAAATTGTATAAATGTAATTAGCTGTGTGTTATTTGGCAAAGTAAAATGAGTCTAAATATACATTACAAACGCATATAAGCCATGGCAGCATCCCAGAAATGTACAGTCTTCATTTATATCTGTTTTTATGCTTTTAAACTAAGAACTCAAACTTGTTTTTTTAACCTAGGTGCGGTCCTGATATTTTTGCCGGGATATGATGAGATTGTTGGACTTCGGGACCGCATTCTTTTTGACGATAAAAGATTTGCAGACCATCAGCATAGGCATGATTCAAATAATTAAAAATATGCAGAATAAAAATGATGAAAAAAACTTTTTGCCTAATTTACTAGTAATATTCTGTTCCTGTCCAGGTACCAGGTGTTTACACTGCACTCCAACATGCAAACCTCAGATCAGAGGAAGGTTCTGAAACCAGCTCCTTGCGGGATTCGCAAAATTGTAAGCACACAGTCTAGGGGTCGACCGATTATGTGGGGTTTGCTTGGGGCTGATATGATTATTACAGATCAAGTAGGGTGATAATTCTGAGAACAAATGATCAAATAATGGTAAATAAATGTAATATCTCCTTGAAGTTTTTAAAGGTTATTAAATTGGTAGCCATTGATGGTCCGAATCCAGCAGCTCCAGTTTGTGGAGTAGGAAATAAAGCTGCTCGGCATGCTCTTCAGTTGTCCTGTCATAAATTGCTGACACTTCACTAAGGACACACACACAGTGTGGACTGATGGATGCTCATTATTGCCAAATGGCGTGTTTTAAAACTCAATTATTTTATTGGCAAATCAGATTTAAAAATGACCGATAATCATAAAAATATCGACCAGGCCAATAATCGGTCAACCCCTAACCCTTTTAGTTTAGGACACTTCTCCATGCTAATGTTTTTCTTCTTATCATGGTGATTTTTTTTTTTTTTTTTTCTTGCTGTAAGATTCTGTCGACTAACATCGCTGAAACGAGCATCACCGTCAACGACGTAGTCTTTGTTATCGACTCCGGCAAGGTTAAAGAGGTAGAACTTCTTAAAAACTCTATCGAATATAAAACCTGCTGTGTTAAATTTTAGTTACACTACTATTAAATGGTTGGTGTTTTTTTGTGACAGAAAGCTTTCGATTCCTTGAATCATGTGACCATGCTGAAGATGGTGTGGATATCCAAAGCAAGCGCCCTCCAGCGTAAAGGAAGGTACGGTGAGGTTTTAACATAATCACAACCTCTTTAACGAATGAGATGCCACTCAAACGATTTAAATATCAATACAATCTCCAAGCCATAAACTTTATCATCACTGGACATTTTATTTCTGTTTGTTTTCCGAATGTTTTTTTGTAGAGCTGGACGTTGCAGACCCGGAATCTGTTTCCATCTGTTCAGCCGACTGCGCTTCAACAACATGTTGGAGTATCAGGTCCCTCAGCTGCTGCGCATGCCTCTGCAGGTGGGTCGTCACACACATTTCCACCATTTACACACAATAAACAAACAAATTGGTTTTAGTTTTAGCTTTCTCTCTCTCTCTCTCTCTCTCTCTTTTTTTCTGTCTTTATTTTAGGAACTCTGTCTTCACACTAAACTTTTGGCCCCTGTTACCTGCTCCATTGCTGAGTTTCTCGCCAAAGCCCCGGAACCACCACACCTGCTTACTGTCAAGAACGCTGTCCAGATGCTCAAGGTATCAACCACGAATGTTCACTAAAATATCGTTCCACACCGTCTCTCTCCTACAGTATTATTATTAAGAATATTAAAGTGATAAAATTAAAGTCAGAATTATAGAATTGTGCCAAGCCAAATTTCCAGTTCAAAACTTCCAGACCCGCAAGCTAAAAAAAATATAAATTGGTTAACATGTAATCTTATTTGTTTACTTTAAGACCATAGATGCAATGGACCCATGGGAGGACCTGACTGAGCTGGGCTACCACCTAGCCGACCTGCCCATTGAGCCACACCTGGGGAAGATGGTGCTATGTGCAGTGGTGCTTAAGTGCCTGGACCCGATCCTTACCATCGCCTGCATGCTGTCCTACAGGGAACCATTTGTGCTACCAACTCAGGCCTCACAAAAACGAGCCGCCATGTTGTGCAGGAGATGCTTTTCTGCCAACACTTTCAGTGATCACATGGCCTTGCTCCGAGCCTTTCAGGTAGCCGCATTCACTTTCTGAGTTTATTACATGTACTTTTTATTTTTTATACATTTTTTTTTTATGCTTTTTGCACTTTTCAATGTTATTGTATTGGATATTTAAAAGATCATTTAAACCATAATTCATGAAGAAAATTAGAATAAAAGAATAAACTAAAAACAGCATACAATTTGCTACAACACTATAAGGTTCGCCATTCTGAATTTTTCTCGTACGGTGGCTCTGAATGATCAAAACACCTCTCAGAATGTTTCGGCGGCAGTGTGTAAGCGTGATTGACTCAACGTGAGGTCATATTTATTTTTTTACAGAGCAAAATTTCGGACTCGAAAAACCTCGAAGTTCTAATGCCTAAATTAACTTTTTTCTTTTCAGTGATAAATTAAAGCCTGTTGTGTAAAGTGTGTTTTGTATCTCAGGCATGGCAAAAGGCGCGTGCAGATGGCTGGGAAAGGTCTTTCTGTGAGAAGAACTTCCTCTCGCAGGCCACAATGGAAATCATCATCAGGATGCGAACCCAGCTTTTGGGCCAGCTCCGTGCCATAGGTACACCAACAGCACTCCAGAAGTCAGTGTATTATGGGTGTCCGCGGGTCCCAAAAAAAGTGCTAAAATGTCTTAGATGTGGCTGGAACAGAATTCAGTCCTTTTTAAATAATATGACTCATTACACAGCAACACTTAGGGTCTATACACTCTGGCTTTTAGGTTTTGTTCGCGCTCGGGGTTGCAGCGACATCCGTGATGTAAATCTGAACTCGGAGAACTGGGCAGTGGTGAAGGCGGCGCTAGTCTCAGGCATGTACCCTAACCTGATCCACATAGACCATGACAAACAAACACTCCGAGGTGCCAAAGAGAAGAAGGTTCGCTTCCATCCAACATCCGTTCTGAGCCAACCCCAATACAAGAAGGTCGGTTTTAGTTGTCATGGAACCATCCAGTTTCTTTTAAATGCTGAAGATTTGAGATGTGTCAAATTCTCTTGTTCAGATCCCGCCAGCTAACGCCCAAACAGCAGCGGTTCAATCCTTGCCCACAGACTGGTTGATCTATGATGAGATGACGCGAGCACACAGGATAGCCAGTGTGCGCTGCTGCACTGCGGTCACTCCGCTCACCGTGGCAGTGTTTGGAGGATGTGCCAAACTGCCCAGCACAGCGTTTCAGGAGCCTCCTACACCCCAAGGTACCCCACTAAAATGGTCGAAAAGTTTTAATCATATACTCATTTTGGCTGTGAAGCCGCCTTAATGGTTTTCATTGAAAATATGTCATTTATAGTATATTATTACTTAAATGTATCTGTTTGGGTGCACTCCCAATAGTAAATCACGCTCTCTGTGAGGACAGCGACAGTGACGGCGAGACTTCTGCTGATCAGCTGGCTCAGATGAAGATCGACGAGTGGCTTAACTTTAAACTGGAACAGGAGGTTTTCCATATTTTTATTTGTATTGCAACTTTATTCGGGTTACTGTTTAAGCGACAAGCTCCTTCTGGTATTTTAGTTCACCAAGTTTTTATACAGTCTTTTGTGCAGCATGTTTTTTCCAAAATGTCTGATTTCCCTTTCTGTCATTTCTAAAGATGGCATCTATGGTGTTCCAGCTAAGGCAGCGTTGGCATAGCTTGTTTTTAAGGAGGATCCGATGCCCCTCTAAGCCATGGTCTCAGCTCGATGAGGCGACTATCAGGGCTGTGGTGTCGGTGTTGAGTGCCGAAGAGCAAGCAGCCAATCTTCAGCAGCCTACGGGTATCGGCCAGAGACCCAAACCCATAAGTCCAGATGAACCTCAGAATCATTTAAACAGCTGGAACAGTAACAGTGGACACAGAAGTGCCAAAGAGCAGAGCCACGAAGCTCCCACACCAGACAGGTAAGACATCCAGAAAAACTGCTCATAAAGATGCCTAATCAGCTGCAGTTCTAGCAGGATGAAGGTTTTGTAAATTTAACTGACAAAACTGCAACGACTGCATTTGTGTTTCATTTCCCAGGTCTCCAAAAGTGCCACTGATGTTCTCTCAGTCTAAGACCCAAAAAGATAAAGGTGCTGTCATTTCCAAAATGTCATCTGATGACCGTCTCTCAGTAAAGTCAAACAGCCCCAATTCATCCAGTCCTAATGCTAGTCCCTCATCCACACCCCCAACAAAAGGACCTGCTGCTCTTATGTCACCTTTAGCTGCGGTGAGTTAAACACCTGACCATCACAAACCTTTAAACATCTTCCAGATTTACTTCCTATTTTGCTGTTCGATTATGCTCCACTCTTCTAGTAAGTCTTTCCACTACAATGTGGGGCTTGAATGTCAGCTGCAGTAGTATTAGTGAGAACACATACCGTCAGTTTAGAGGGGTTCTTTGGTGCCGTCTGCCTTTCAGTTTATCCTAAAGGTGTTTAGAGGGGTTAAGATCAGAGCTTTTGTGCATAACACTCAAGTTCTCCATTGGGAACTTTAACGCTCTGTCAAAAAGGCTGAGAGAGACTGACCTGGTTACAGTTTAACTGCTGGACCACACGCACCTAGCCCTTTGGACCATCAAGGAGACAGCAAGAGCTTGTTTTTGACTCTTTATGTAATTTAATATTAATTGTATATAATAAAATCTCCAGGTTTCCAAGTCACCATCATCGAGGCCCAAAACATCAATGCGTTACTTCATCATGAAGAGCAGTAACATGAGGAACATCGAGCTTTCCCAGCAGAGGGGCATCTGGTCCACTACACCCAACAATGAGCTTAAACTAAACCGTGCCTTCCAGGAGCGCTCCACGGTCTTTCTTATCTTCTCTGTGCAGGGCTCCGGACACTTCCAGGTTCGACTCGAGAGCCGATTGATCGTTGTGTTAATAAAAAAAGAAGGTAATTTGTTTTCATCATGTTCTAATCCCGCACAGGGTTATGCTCAAATGACTTCAGAGATTGGTTCAGAGCGCTGTAAGGACTGGGGTGCTACCGGGCTGGGAGGAGTCTTCAGTGTGGAATGGATCCATAAAGAGCATCTCTCCTTCCAGTTCTCTCACCAACTCCTCAACCCGTGGAACGAGAACAAGAAGGTGCAGATCAGCCGGGACGGACAGGTGGGTCACTAGCAGGTGGCGTGTTTTGAAATGTTTTAAAACAAACTCTTTGGTAATGCTGATGACTGAAATATTTAAGCTGATACCAAGATCTGATACTTCTGTACTGATCCTGAGGCTTCATACACCCAAACGTAAAACATTTTATTAATCGGACCGCAACTTCATTTAAGTCCGGTCCAGTTGTAAAACATATCAAACCTTAAAGCGGATTGTTTTTAACCGAAGATAATAATATAATTTTATTCCTGTCCGTCAGAAACAGGAAGTGCTGCATCGTGAGATGATGTTTGGAAAAAAAGTCTGGAACCTTTTGAATTGTGTTTTTATGTCTGGTTTATCATGGAGCTGATTTGGTTACTCCGGAGATGTCAGTTTACCACCTTTTATTAGCCGTGATCACAAAAAACTGTATTTCTATAAGAAATTATAAATAATGGTAATAAAGTAAATGTACATATCTGGAGCAGGTTAAAGCCTGGATTTGTGTTTATATACCGTGCAGGAGCTAGAGCCTCAGGCTGGAGCACAGCTGTTGCAACTTTGGAATCGCTTTAACGGCAAACAGCAGAACGAGGTACGTTGCCAAAAAATATCAGTAGAAAAAGTTAACGTCTCATAATAGAGCTTAGCATGTGAATTTTAATGTTTTAAAGATTTTATACCAGTTACCTGAAGGTTTTTAACCACCACTATTCAGTCCACTCAATATGGCAGACAAATGTCCAGGCACATTATTGCAGGACACTGTCGATAACGATTAGATGTGTTTCTGTAACTATTCTAATCACATTTAATAACAGCTGAAGATCTGGAGTATTTTTGCAAATCGAGATACACAACATGAAAAATAATTCAAAGAAAAGTTTCTGATATGATGTTTTATTGAGTCCTTAAATAACATTAAGCTAATGAAAGCAACCTTTTTTTCATTTTTAGCTGTGAAGAAGCATGTTAACATACGCAGACGCTACTGTGACCTTTGTGACCTCTGTAAGCAAAATGGCGCTGCACTAAACCCCCGAAAATGTCACCTCACTTCCTGTGTAGATAGATATTCTACTGTAAAATGAATTTTAGCATTAAATCGCATCCCAAGCATGTATTAACATCCATCCCATAATTATCAGTGTCAGGGTTTCTCTAGAATGGGGCCAGTTTGTTGTTGTGTTTTTTGTTTTTTGTTTTTTTTTGCACTATTTTCCTTCCAGTGTTGCTCTGCTGTCCGATTTTGCACAGACCAATGAAATTACACTACGTTTATGTTGCCGAGTCGTTATAATTATATAATGTGAATTTCTACTCAACCCGAAAATGAGATTAGTACCGGAGAAAATATTCCATTTATGGCTTTTTTTTTTTCTCCTCATGAACTTCACCAACTTTGTGTCTAAGACGAAGCACTTCGACCAGTAAATACATTCGTTATTTCTTTTGCTGTTGATCTTTGTTTCCTCGGTTGATTCAGTTTTGCACTCAAATGAAGTCGGATCGACGTGATGTTTATCGGTACACGATTTTATGTCAGTTTTAAAATTGTATGAAGTAATTTAATCTCTGAAACAATAAACAAGTTGATGTTCAAACTTTTGGAAATGCTTTTATATATTTTTATTTATATATATATATCACAAATTGATCACCTTAAAGCTTACCAGTGTATGAGCAGGTTTTATCAGCTATAAATACTGCGTATTATACTACAGTCACATGTTCTGTGGGTGGAGGTGCCGTGCATATTTCCATAGAAGCCGTTCGACTCCTTGCAGAAGGTTGCTACATACAGTCAGAAGTGGAAACTCTGAAGCAAATCTACTAATGCCAGTGCCGTGTGGGTCAGTAACACTCTGTACGAGTGTGTGTGTGTGTGTGTGTGTATTGAAGGAGTTTAGTATGGACCGCGTGCCCGGCCGGGATGTAGGATGTTCAGCAGCAGCTCTCCCCGTGATTGGCCCAGGAAGCTGTTTCTTTCAGCCACATCATCTCGTTCTATTCCCTCCACGCAGTCTGAATCCAGAATACAGCCATCTGTGTGCATATACACACACAAACACACACAAACACACACACACACACACACACACACAAACACACACACACACGCATGCATGCATGCATGCAAAATATAAAGATGAGAGAATGGCCAAAAAGGTAGTACACAACAAAATAGTATAGAATGAAAAGAAGGATTAGTAATGCGATATTA
This sequence comes from Bagarius yarrelli, assembly GCA_005784505.1. Taxonomy (NCBI): domain Eukaryota; kingdom Metazoa; phylum Chordata; class Actinopteri; order Siluriformes; family Sisoridae; genus Bagarius; species Bagarius yarrelli. The sequence continues at coordinate 3,178,615 of VCAZ01000029.1, forward strand.
AATTATTATAAAAAAAGAAAATATTATTATTATTATTATTATTATCATTATTAATTAATTGTTGGCAGTAAAACCATAACATAATAATACATAATCTTCTATATAAAACTGTGAAAATATCTGAAAATTAGAAAAAAATTTAATTACACTGCTTAATTTTACATGTTCTGAAATAAAAGGGTCTATTTAATTATTTAGATAAATACTAAAATACAGGAAATAATAATACTGCAGGTAAGAGATATAGACGTGTACCGGAGTTGCAGCAGAGGCCGTGTGCAGCACAGCGCCCCTCGTCTGGTCCACACGCTTTTCCTCCAGCCTCACACGGCGACAGCAGATACTCTTCCTCTAAACAGCGAGCCGTCGCCGAAGACCCGATCACGCAGCCCAGTCCTTCTCCACAGCAGATATTAGGACCATAACACCGGCCCTTATCTCCAGGGCCACACGACATGCACTACACAAAAAAGAGAGAAGATAACGCTGGTCATTACATAATCTTATCAAAGCAAACGGTTTTATATGCTAAACAGGACTGAAGTTTTATTAAAAGATCTTTAATGAAAATCTGAGATAAACACTAAATAATTTCTTCATGCCAAATGAGTGAAAACTCAGGGGTTTAGGTGTTGGACTAGAGATCAGGAGAACCCGAAAAAGATATTTAGAGTTCAGTGTCCAGGAACCATCAACTGGGCCCCTGAGCAAGGCCCTTAACTGCTCTGTTGGTGTTATTTAAATTGCTCTGAATAAAGGCATAATTGTAACTGTTGAGGGGTTAGGGGCCTTGCTCAGGGGCCAAACAATTGCCGCTTGGCCAAACAGTCCAACGCTTTAACCACTGAGCTGCAGGTTACAGATCAACAACCTAAATAAAAAAAACGAGTATTAAACATCTCGATCAATAATATCACAATACTCTGGAACGTGACTTACCTGCCTCGGGACAGCATCCGAAAATGAGCGCTTGCCACCTCTGGGGCAGTTCTGGATGTAACATGCAGAAGAAAGTGAGAGAACTGCGAAGGTGCAGAGGAAAGAGATCACTCTTGTTGTCATTGTCACGTCTTGAACCGAGCTCTGAGCCTCACCGGACTTTTCCTGCTTCTCCGTCTCGTCCGTGTTTAACAGAACCTCCTGTATTTATACCAATCACCGTCGTTACTGGATACGACCCCTCCCACGTCATCACCTTGTGGTCGTGAAGTGGTCACTCTGTGCCAACAATGGACCATTCAATCATTCAACAACAATAAACAGTTACAAAGAAAAAAAAACGAAGAGAAAACTAATAGTTTTAAGATTTAATTCATTATTTTTCTATAAACTTGTGAGAATATAAATTCACCAGGCTGTGCTGCTGGATATACACCAGCTCCTGTATTTCAGTGTGAATGAATGACATTATTAATGATATTAAAGTATCATAAAGTTTAATTAGTTGTTGGTTTTTTTGTACTTTTTTTATTCGATCATTGCACAAAATGCATAAATTTGCATTTAAACTACTTTTAATAGATAATTTATGGATATTAAAAGGATCGACTAGGTCTTTTTATGGGATGTTTCTCAGGCCAAGGTCAGGTGCCTGTTAGACGTTTGAAGAAGTGTGAAAGGTCACATGAATAAAATGTCTTTTCACACAGTCGTTTGTGCGATTATTTTGCTGAATAAAACGATTTTGATGTTTGAAAGTAAACGTGGGTCCCTGCAATGTGCCAGATTTCCACTGTACAGAAAAAAGCTCAGCAAAGCGTTTACCATTTATTCAGCAAAGAGTTAAACCGGAAATCATATAGATAAAAATAATCATTCTAAATTTGTTTAATTATCTACTTTTCAGAAAAAAGGTGAAAAAAAATAGTTAAAATAAGCGTCATAAAAAGAATAAGTGAGGCTGTGCGCCACTAATCTCAGAGCTACAATAACCTCCAATTTAACTGCTCAGTTTTCCGATCTGTTTGTTGTCCAACACATAAACACCAGTCAGAGTGTGTGGAATTAGTTGCACCAGAAATTAATCAATTATGCGCACAAACAGCTGCATGTATTATTCTAATTGATCTCAGTCCTCCTGCATCGCAGCTAATGGCTCATCTCTATTCAGGGCAGCACCGAACTGCAGGATTCAACGAAAGGTTGTGATATGATTTGTGGTTATTTTGTCATTCTTACAACTTCTTAATAAGGAACACATTGAATCGATTGATTCTTCCCTCGAGCCATAATTATGATTCATAAACGTGGCACCTACAGTAGAGTGAAGCGAGAGTAGTGAGTTCAACACAATCAGCATCGGGCCACATCACCAAAAGAGCATTTAGAACGAGAGAAAAAGACACAGGGTCAGACTCCCAACCGCTAGTTAGCGTAGCGAACGCCACGGTAAACGCTGTAACATCCGTCCAGCATCCCGTGTGTCACTCGATAGCTAGTCAGACATGTGCGTTAGCAAGTGGAGTCGTCTGATCTCCAAGGTAAATGCTGCACATTATACTTAATAAAACCGGTTTATTCCAGTACATCCTATTCTAGTGTTTTTATACAATATTCATTATTTATAAGTTTATTTTTCTTATTTAAAAACATGTAACAAAAAAAATTACGGTGTTTTTTGGGACCCGGAACGAATTAATAACATTTTAATTCATTTCAAAGGGAAAATTGTTTAGACATACGAGTAATTTGAGTTACGAGCTCCGTCACAGGAACGGATTAAAAGATATTCTGTGCTTGTCGTTGACAAAAGAAAAGAACATTGGTACTTGATCTCCAAGGGCATTTATGACTCACACTGCTTCTGGAAAGAAACCTGGTGTACACACACACACACACACACACACACGTTAATCTAAAAAGACCTGCACTGAGACTAATGACTTCTTTATTAATATGACTTCTTTATTAATATGACTAATCGTTACGTAATCGTTTTTAGGAGTGTTCTGACCTCCTGTAGAGTTTTGTGGAATCTTTTAAGAAACTGGTGCAGATCTTTAAGTGGTGTTCAGGATAATACAGTAACCATACAGTCAGTATGTCCTTCTCTGCTGCCTGAACAATATCAGGAGCACTGACCTACATTTACAACCTAAATTCTATGATTTGTTCTATTAAATGTTATGAATTGTGATGTTATTAGTTAAATATTGATTCTGAACTGTTCCAGATGTTGTAGGTGGTACAGTTGTGGTTGTAGTGTGGAGGTTTGGAGTTGTGTGTTAACGGGTTTCTTGTCTCTCTGTAATTCCACGCCGTGTTATACTGTGTGTTTGTTTAGTATTGATGTGTTTCTATAATTGCGATGTGATAGTGGGGGTATTAAGAGGGGTATCAGTCGGGGTAAATCTACACTGAAGTACCAAATGCACCGCCCGTCACTGGAATTATTAATAGATTGTGGGGTTTTTTGTATCCGTGCTTTTTCTCTAACGTTCCTCGGAGCGGCACAGGAAACACATCACAGGCCTCGGTGCTAAAATGCTATTGTTAAATGACAATGTTAATTTTAAAAAAATCAGGAAATATCACAGCTGTGTTTAAGAATTTTCATTGAGAACAAATGCAGAAAACCGTTGTACGTTTTCTCTTTCTCTCTTATGATCTCTCATACACACCGGCACGCACACAAACACACACACACACACAGGTTCAACAACCTATTTGTTCCCCAAGGACGAAAAATATCTTCACATTTTTCTTTTCACTTCTCACTCTTTGTTGTCTCAATGTCTTATACAGAACAGAGAGCGCTTCAGCTGGACATCTGTGGCGCTCGGGTGCCACCCAGTGGCCAACTGAAAGAATGACATCTCGGCTAGTTTTTAGTATCCAATATAATCTAAAACCAGTGAACAACTTTTACCAGTCGAACCCACAGACTGGCAGGGAAATATATTCGGATCATTCGTGGTTTGAGTGCAGTGTGTAGCCACTCGTCGACATAAATCTGTAATGTTTAATGGTGACAGGCACGGGGTGACCATTAAGCTTTTCTTCTGGTTGAGTTTCGATTCAGCAGTAAAAGTGATTTTAATCTGGTCTGTAAATCTGTTTAACCTGTAATTAAAACTACATCCTAAAATGTAAGTATAATATGTTTAGTGTTTAGCACTGTTGCCTTACAGCAAGAAGGTCCAGGGTTTGATTCCCCTGCAGGGGTCTTTCTGTGTGGAGTTTGTATGTTCCCCCGTGCTTGTGTGTGTTTACTCCGGGTTCTTATTGAGCACTTATTAGTTAGCTTGGGTTGGTATTAAATCTATAAAATTATACAAAATATTACCACTAGAGGGTGCACTAGATATCGCAATCTCTTTTATTATGTAACTTGTCATACGTAAATTAGATAGATAGATAGATAGATAGATAGATAGATAGATAGATAGATAGATAGATAGATAGATAGATAGATAGATAGATAGATTTAGGATAAAAATGCAGTTCAGTGATATGTAGTATAATCAGTTGATTTTATTAATAATACATGGAATGTACAAACATACTTACATTAGACATTTCTCACCAAAACACACCTTGTATAAGCAAATGTATTGTGTGTGTGTGTGTGTGTGTGTGTATACACTGCCTGTACATAGTATTTAGATCATCTACATTTTTAAGGCCATAGTCCTTATTCCTAACCTTCTCCATTCCTGAACGAACATCACCGTGTAAATCACATTCATCAGGAAAAAGCAGCCTTACACTTATATACAGTTCGGCTCAGGATTTAAGGCATCCAGTATGATTTTTTTAGAGTACTCATTGAAAAACCTGTCTATGGATAAGTTATATTATATTATAGTTTAGGTAGCAAATGTTAAAAATTTCTTATTCCCAGCATTATCATTCAGTCGGTTTGTCTTTGTTATAGACTTTTGCTTACACTTGAGACAAATGAGTTCTACTCATAACTACTCATTTGCCATAAAAAGACACTGCATGAGGTTATATATAGATTAAACATATACCTCTAGGAGATGTCATCTGAAATAATAGTGTGAAGGCTTGATGGTCTCTTGCATGTAACACATGCTGCGTTTTATAAGTGATTCTTTCAACTAAACTTCATATATAATTTCAGGATGTTAAATTATCCTAAAAGAACCTCTGATTCTAGCTTGCAAAGAGAACGGAACTGATCTTCCTGTAACCAATAGTATGGTTTTATATTGTCTAAAAACATCTCAATAAGGACACAAATTCTAGAATATTCTGATTTCTGTCTGAATAATGCAGCTAGAAAAGGTCTCAAACCCCCGACGTCCTATACTGGTTTTGTTTATTAAAAAAACTGTGAGATCCTAGTCAAGATTGTACTGTGCATTGAATGCGATTATGTAAATGCACAATGTTTGAGAAGGAAGTGCAAATGTGCAACATTGTTCGACCCGATGCCACACGGTCACATGTCTCTGCACCCTTCAAAGCACCATGGTGGCTATGTGGTGCACCAGCGGCACCGTCTGCGCCATGGAGGCCATCTGTGATGGAGAAGCAGGAGAAGGCTGCCTGCTTTCTGTATTGGTGCCTGACGGTCGGTGTCTGGCACTTTTCTGGTGCGCACGAAGTCCTGCCAGCTGTGAATAGGCGCTCTGACACACATGGCACTTGTAGGGTCGCTCTCCTGTGTGCAGGCGAACGTGGTTGCGCAGCGTGGACGACTGGCTGAAGCGCCGGTTGCAGAAGCGACATGCGAAGGGTTTGTCCAGGGTGTGGATGCGCATGTGAGAGCGCAGGTTGCTGCGTGAGTTGAAGCCACGGTGACAGATGACGCAGCGCATGCGGCTGGACGAAGACAAGGACATGGAGGAAGGGGAGGACAAAGAATTGCTGTCACTCGAGTGGGAATCATCTGTGAGGAGAGAAGACAGGGTAAGATTTCTTCAAAGTATAGTGTGATGTAAATGCTAAACAACATGTTACCACTAGAGGGTACACTTGCAAAGCAAATTCCAGGCTTGGAATCTCTATTTCTATAATATGAATGAACGTTAAACAAGCTGAATTTCCTAAATTGAATTGTTAATATGGAATATTACCGTAATGCGTTTTATTTACATGCATTCAAAATCAATCACACTAACCGTTCCTGTTTTTTTTCTGTTGCTCATCCTCAATGCCAGGAACACCAGGAATTCCTAGAAAGGTGTTGTGGGAATTTCCATACCAAACCAGCAACTCCTGGTCAGGAGGAATAGTCTAAAGAAAAAAAACACAAATTAAATAGTTATTATTATACCTAAATAAATTGTATTAATTAAATAGATTTAAATTATGTCTCGCGGGACATCTTTCATCCATAAAAAAACCTTAACTGAGCGTCTCACTTTCTGTCAATCATTCGCCCATTGCCCTAAACACTGTATTAATGCTGCCCTGGACAACACGTGACAGGTGTCCCCTGAGATAAACTGATAAAGAAGAGTCTTTCACCTCTAAAGCCTTGTAGAAGATGCTGCTGCCAATCTGCACCACCTCCAGGTTTTGCTCCTGTTCATTCCTTGCACATTTGATATAGGTCATCCAGCTGCGTTGGTCCTCCTGGCTTGCATCTATGAAGCAGCGAACTGTCCCATCCTCATTAAACACCTATGCAGATGACAGGGACAATCTTAACAAACATGTGTCTTAAATTTGAGGAAATTAATTCTTTAAAAAAACATACAAAAAATCTACCAAACATCTAATCAAACAATCTAACATACATGTTTTTGGGCTGTGGGAGGAAACCGGAGAACATGCAAACTCCACACAGAAAGACCCCTGCAGGGGAATCGAACCCGGGACCTTTAATGATAAATACTTATGAACCATAAGGAAGACTCTCACCTCCCACATCAGGTTGTTGTTCTTGAGCAGATCCACGTGCTGGGGATAAAGGACACGTCCAGTAAAAGGACCCATCTCAGTCCCAGCTTTGATCCAGGTCTTGGAGAAAATTCCCAGACCTTCCCCAGGGATGGAACTCTGAGCGATGATCACCTCACTGGGCAGCACCAAACTGGACAACTTCTGAACCTCTAAAAGGGAAAATAGGAGAAAAAAAACATGAGGGTAAATCGAAATATAGTGTTTCTTATTTAAAAAATTAAGGCTTTAAATAAAAAAACATGGTTTGAAAAATTTAATAAATAGATAAATAAAAATGTTTACCTTATTTTTAAAATGTCCAGCACTTGAGATATTCTAAATATTACCTTTATCCTAATTTTGTAGGTAGACCAAATATATTATTCAAATACAATAATTGTGCTATTTTTTTTTTAGTCTGATGCTCGTTTATTTATATAGAAAAGTGGGTTTATATTCAGTGCAAAAATAAATGATTTATGATAAATGATATATTATATAATATGATATAGTATAAATGAATTATTAAAATGATATAGTATAAATGATTTATGATAAATGATATATTATAAATGATATAGTATAATAAATGATATAGGATAAATGAATATAGTAATCATATATATTTATGATAAATGAATATAGTATAAATGATATAGTATAAATGATATAGTATAAATGATATAGTATAAATGATTTATGATAAAGGATATATATATTAGAATGATATAGTATAAAAATGATATATTATAAATGATCTATAGTATAAATGATATAGTTATAAATGATTTATGATGAATGATTATTAGTTTGCTGTTTTTCCTCTAAAAATCAATAAATCAGTTGAATTTTAGTCTTCACAATAAACTAATATTAAACAGCACAGCATCTGAAGAATATTTCTGATTTATTTTACTTGTTAAACTCCGGTAGGTTTTTTTTTACATACGTTAAACATACGGTATTTTTTCCTTGATTAATGAATTAATTAATTAATTAACGGATAAAGCAGTTAAGTGTCCGGGGGGAAAAAAAACTTTTATACACTCATATATAATTATCCCCCCCCAAAAAAATTATACAACCCACAAAAATGTAATATTTGACTTTTGCATCTGTACAAATCTTACATGATAAACCACGTGGTCTTTAGGTTGCAGTGTGTTTACACACTTGTAACTCCTGATCATTAGCTAAGTAAATGAATAAAGGTGGCTAATTAGTGTGGAAAATGTATAGCATGTATAGGACAGGTGGGTTCTCTAGGAAACCTGTGCTATACAGAGAATTAATTATTTAATCAGGTACTATTACATCTCTATTTTTATATTTTTATGCCTATTTATTCATATTTATAAATACATTAAGGTTACATACGGGTATTTTCCGTGATTGATTGAATTAACGAATAAAGCGGTTTGAATTTTAGGAGGGGAAAAAAAACTCTTATATACACGCATATATAATTATATAACCACAAAAATTAAATAACCAAAAACATTTAGTGTTTTAGTTTTACACCTGTACAAATCCTACATGACAGACATGATAATTTATTGAATCAGGGACTATCATATTTATATTTATTTATTTATGTTGATTTGTTTATATTTATAAATACCAGGGGTTACATACGGGTATTTTTCCGTGATTGATTTAATTAACGGATAAAGCAGTTGAGTTTCAGGAGGGGTAAAAACTCCGCACTTCAGGATTCGTTCAGGAGCTTTAATTCATTCCGTGTCAAAGTGGAAGAATTTTTATTCGTGACGTTGATATAAAAACGAGGTTAAACGCTTTGAGTCCCGGCGATTTGTCATGGCGCGCAGCGATATTCATCGGTTTTTTTCTCCTCTGTATAAACGGCGGCTCGACTAATTCCAAATTCATTATCCTCAAAAAAAAACTTTGTAGCCATAAATTTGCTGTGAATGAACGAGATCTTGTTTTAAAAGAGCCGCGAATTTCAGCAACAAACCCCTGGAAAAAAGGCCGATTAGACGGCTGACATGGTGTGAATGGCGATAGAAATGGCCTTCATGGTGCGTTAGAGGAGGAACAGCGGTCTTTTCAGCGCACCGAGAGAAAGAAACGAGAAAGGAGAGAGAGAGAGAGAGAGAGAGAGAGAGAGAGAGAGAGAGAGAGAGAGAGAGAAAGGAGCGATTAGCTGCCAAAGTAGGAAAAGATTCCGGAGATTGATGAATGATTTTCTTTTTTTTTTTTTTTAACTGAAAAGAAAGAGAACTTCTTTTTCTTTTTCTCTGCGGAAAGTTTCTCAGGTCAAAGCACAAAGTTAACCAAATGCATTTACTGCTTTTCTGCTTTGTGCGTAAAACGAATAAAAAACCTGACTGGAGAGCTGAGAAAGAAAAAAGCTGGAATTAGAATGACAGATTTAACAGAGATCCTTTTGCAGAATGAAGTCCTGAAAGTGTTGATCTCTTCAGATGATCCGTTGCATCCAGCTGGGCTTAAAACACTAGTTAAAAGTTATGGATGTCATTTGGTTTTAATTCATCACGTGCTTTGGGGTCCGTCCCCCCCTCCAGATATAGAACTGTTTCCCTTTTTAATGAAGACTAATTGGTGTTTATCAATTAAGAGTTTAAATAAACATTTTATTCAATTAAAGTTTTTTTTCTCTCTCTCTTGATTTTGATAACCTGTTGGATTATTCATGACTTCTTGTATTAATGCTGCTGGAACACATTTCCGAATTCAAACAATAATTTTCAGGGGTTTTTGTCCACCAACTGGATAAAGAAAAATAGATCTAATAAACAAGTTTTTCTAAGGATCAAACGCTGATAAATTAAGTAACAATACTAATAAAAAAAATAAGAAGAAGAAAAAGAAGAATAAGAAAAAGAAGAAGGAGAAGAAGTAAAGGAACACCAGTTTAGTTAGAAATAAATCTATTCAATAAAATTAATTTTAAAAATATATATTTCCGTGTAAAACAATTAAATCTTGATTTCAGGCTGCAAATGTTTAAAACTTTAGTGTTCATAAGCATTAAAATCATTTTAAACACATATATTAATAAAATAATTTAATATATAATAATTTTATTATTATTATAATTATTTTTATTATTATTATTATTATTATTATTATTATTATTATTATATAATTACGAATTCGTTTGTAAAAAAGTCTGTAATCTGTCTAAAGTCTAAAGTCTTTGCTTTAAAAAAGATAGATTAATAAAGAGAAAATGCTTTTCTGGGTTTCACTAAAATCAGTTTAACATTTAATGACATACTGGTTATTTTTTATATCTTGGGTTGATGTAGGTTTGATTTGACTGTAAAAGTTTTATTATTATCACAATTTTTTATTATCTCGACTTAAAAAAATCCTGATTTGCATTTTGTATATAGTCCTAAACCTAAAACTTAGTCATAATAGGATGTCAGAACAAAAAGATGTCAGGTGAAAGTTTGGGTTATCAGGAAGAGGAATGTGGAATAAAGCTGATCAGCTGAAATACCTCCGGAAAAGGACTGCGCCAGGACCTCCGCGGTGAACGCGGTTTTGCTGATGGGATGTTGCGGCTTTTCTTCAGAGACCTGATGAATGAGATGATGATGATGATGGTGGTGGTGGTGATGGTGAGGATGAGGCTGTTCTCCCAGCACATTTCTCCATCTTCCGTACAGAAAGCTGTGCAGGACATCAGAGGTGATGATTTCACACAGAGACAGATTCGGAGACTTGACGGACTTCATCCTCAGTGCGTCGGCGGTGAAAACCGAACCCATGGCTAAAGTGAAATGCAGGAGAGGAGTAAAAACCACACACACGCGCGCGCGTGAGAGAGAGAGAGAGAGAGAAAGAGGGAATAGTCCTTCTCAGCTCCAGAGTGTCTCCAACAGGCCCTTATATGTGCTCGTCCTGTTCCTAATGAGCGCTTTATGTCCCTCCCTCTCTCATGGGTTTGCGCTCTTTAAGGAGGAAACTGTTCCTGTAGGTAAGGAACAACCTCCTGTTGAAGAGCGCGTATGTGTGTGTGTGTGTGTGTGTGTGTGTTAAAAAGACAAAATGAAATCTATACTTATAAGATATAAGTATAAAAATATTACTATTATACCCCGATATTTTTATTATAAATAATTTATGTTAATTGAATCTGATCTGAAATATTGTAATATAAAAATATGAAAAACGAGTTGCACTTTAGTTTGTTATTATGACGAGTTGAAGTCATATATACTTGGAACCTTTATTGTATTTAATTTATTTGGCTATAAAGGTTTTTGTAACCTTATAATTTTTAAGGTCCAGCATTCTTAGTTCCAAAGTAAAAATCTTTTTGACTAAAGATAGAGAAGATACTCTAGGCACTAATTGAGGTTCTGAGGTTTAAACCTAGAACCCTTCTGGAGGAAGTCATATATAACTATCCAAAAAAACACAAGAATTTGACTTTTGCATGTCAAAATCCTTTAGGTTGCAGGACAGGTGGGTTCCCTATAAGAACAGGGTTCTCTAGGAAACCTGTGCTATACAGAGAATGAATTTTGGCTACTACAATAGCCATATTTATATCTATATTTATTGTATTTATAAACATATTCATGCATTTAACCAGGGGCGCCGCTAATTAGACGACTAAGTTGGGACGACTCGAAGGGCCCAAGCACATTGGGGCCCCCCAAAAAATCTGTTTTATTACATTTCGACAGCCTACATATAAATTAATGCTGTGTCAAACTTTACAGGACACTTTAGAGGCTAAATATAACCAGGAACCAAAATACTAAACTGGAATTTAGGTGATTCATGAATCAATGACCAGGAGTTATTATATTTCTAGAATTTGGCTATTGGGGATAAGGGGCCTTGTCTTGCTCAGGGGCCCAGCAGTGGTGCTGGGAATCGAACCCAGATCTTCCAATTAGTAGTCTTAACACCCACTTCCACTTAATACTAGTAACATTAATGAGTGGTAGGGGACTCGACCTCATATACTTCATATACTCAGATGATGTAGGGAAACGCCACGACGAATAACTCGATTAAGTTCAGTTTGATTTTTATCGCAGCTGTCGCACAAATGCAATCTTATGAATCGTGGAAGTCGTAGGAATCGTGACGACAAGAAAGTATGAGGTTAACCTTTTTTTTTTTAATTTCCTAGACGTACCTCTTTGTACCAAACTAGAAGTTAAAAGTTAGAGATCTTTTCCTCTAAATTAAACAATTATATTCTTTATTATTTTTTTGCATCACTGAACATCTTCAGGATTCGGTAGGTGGTGGCTGTTTGCTCGTGTGATGATTTATCCGAAAACAATCATTTACATCCACACAAAACTCAGCTGCATTTTAAGCGTAGAACCCAAAATCCTCACTTTTCTTTCTCAAGAATCAAACAAACCCAGCAAGTGATCAGACATGGCAGCAGCCCCGTCCTGAGAGCCTCTTCTACAAATTTTCTCATGATTTTCGCATCTCCTATCTTGTTTGCGTTTTACATCCATAAAGAAAAAGCCTTTATTGCGCTTTTATTGCATTGTTCCTTCTTTTCCAAAGCTTCTTTTTTTCCACCTCGATCCTCCTATAAAAGGCGATTATTATTCATAGTGGTTCATATGAAGCCTTCAGCTTTTTGTCGAGCTTCTCTCGGGTTTTTCCTGGATGGAAAAGGAGCACTTTTTTTCGGGGAACATCTTTATCCCGTCTCTCTCTCCATTCACAGCGTGAAAAGTGGCGCAAATCAATCTTGCACGGTGTTTTTTTTAATCAAGAAGATTTGCCCTGGCATGTGAATAAGTAAAGCCCTGATGTGGTGCCATTATTTCCAAACTGGCTGTGTTTGAAAACACAAATAAGTCACTATGGAGTGCACTTTTAAGGAGAACTTACAAGAAAAATATCTAGTGCTTCTTATGACATTCGGCAATGTTATGTAGGGTTATAACGCATAGAAACCAATGGTGTGTCCAACTTTACAGGACACTTTAGAGGCTAAATATAACCAGGAACAAAAATACTAAACTGTATTTTAGGTGATTTGGTACTTTTTGCCTTGGTGACAAGATCAGATTTGGACCTTTAATGAATGTAGAAGTCTCAGTGGACAATAAGGTCCAATTATACATTAAAACACATTGAATATAAATAAATTATATAAATACATTGAATATAAATAACAAATAATTAACATACAATATTGTTCCCACAACCGCAATTATAAATGAATAAATATTTAAAGAAATAACATTTAATTTACACTTTTACACTCTTACTAAAAAATAACCATTGTTAAGACATTAAATTAATTAATTGATTATTTGAGTCACCCAAACTTTCATTCATTCATTTATTCATTCACCTTCATGCTTATTTTCTAATTCGGGGTCACAGGGATCTGCTGGAGTCTATCCTAGCCGTCTCTGAAAGGGCGAAAGGCGGGAGGGGGACATCCTCGACAGGTCACACACTCACTCCTATGGGCAATTTAGAATCAACCAATCAACCGACTGTGGGAGAAAACCGGAGAGCCCGGAGTAAACAGAGAACAGGAATCCAGCCCAGGCCTTCTTGCTGTAAGGCAACATTGCTAACCACTAAGCCACTGTAATGCCCCACACCCAAACTTTCTTCAGGGCTCCACACAGAACATACTATGTGCAAGAGTACGTCCTCCATGATGCAAAACTTCAGCTTTCCTTAAGCACCTAAAAGACTTTTCTGTGTAGGTAAAATGTCTGTGTTGGATGTTTAAGAGTGTAACAGTACCATGAAAACAGAACAACTCCTAAGCATGACATGCAAATCCCATCCCATTATAAGGGTTTTTATAGAACCATAAGCAACAAGTTCATCTTGTGCTCTTAGGTGGCTATAAGTAACTGTGTGTGTTTAATTAAGCTTGTTGAGAATTAATTTTATTCCTAGACAAAATAAACAGTAATCATTAAACCATATAGTAAATAATAATAGTGATATTAATATTTATTGATTTTTAGGATAAAACAAAGTAATGCATTTATTAATTTACACAAAAGTATGGATTTTTTACGTTAACCGATAGACGTAACAATACACAGACAGTAGAAGTCATGTTTTCCATTTTACAGCGTGTTTGTGTGTGTGTGTGTGTGTGTTAGTCATCTATCAGCCTTCATCAGTGTCACTTTCTGACCACAGCACCACTAGAGATTTTGGGTTGGTGGATTGTTTGTGGTGTCTGACCCCACACACACACACACACACACACACACACACACACACAGTAACTGTTAAAGCTAAGCTAAGAATGATCCACTAAAACTCTATCTGCACCTTGACCGAGTGATAGAGTGATGAAGTGCCTGAATGATAGAGTGATTGATAGAGTGCAGCTGAAATGCAGGTACAGAGCACCAGTTGAGCTTCTTGCTACGCATTCAAGCTCATAAAGCAATTCTCCTAAATCATTTCGTCGTGAATTTGCACGTGGGCTTCACAAAGGCTGTAATTGGAGGCGTATAATTTGTTAGCGGTAAATTATTATCATTTTGTACACGGGAGCAAAGACGATCCTTTGGGAAGCTTTTTAAAAAAATATTCAAGCCCATTAAAAAGGGATTAAGGTGGAAAGACAAACACACTCTAAAAAACACACAGACACACAGATGCGAAACACACTGGGAGATCATTACACTTCCAACACTGCTTAGAATTGGATTTGCTGATATTTGGATGGATTTATATTGTTCCGAGGAATTAAATTCAATTAAACAAACGTGTTATTAATTCAGGATAGAAACGTGCATGCTGGGAAAAGGGCCAATCTTCATCCAGGACCAAAACAGAGTGAGCAAATTGATCAAGAGGAGAATATCGCAATATTTATTCAGGTCTCGGACCTATAGAGAGCAGATTATTATAATTACAGTGAATATATTTATTGTTATATATTAATTTACAGCAGTACGTCGTAGGACATTATCGGCTTTATCGGTCTAAACAAAACTGTAGGCTGTGATTTCAGGATCTGGCAGATAGCCCATAGCTTCTTTTCTCTCTCTCTCTTTCTTCATTCCCCAAATGAGATTAAAGCAACTAAGACATGTTTCATTTCTCCATGGACTTATTTAAGAGAGGATGAAAAAAACAAGAGGATGGAGAATGGAGGTATGAATGAGAGACCAGCTGCAGGCTGTCAGCAGGAGGGAGGATCTTCTCCGGCATTCGGAGGCTCCTGCTGTGTCCAAATATCATCCTGAATGGAAAATACCCAGAGAGGGTATTTAAATATCTTGAATATGGCAAATCCTCCACACCGACTATAGATATATCTAGTGGGACACGTTGAGCCAACGCGGCAGCATGAAATCAATATAGTGATTAAAGGAAAGCAATTCTGAAAAAAACAAAGGCAGAAAAGACTCATCACATAGTTGCATCCAATTAGGAGTGAACTTGTTTTTTTCTTCTTCTCTAAAGACGCTGTTTAGAAGTCTGCAACCTGTTGCTTTCAAAAGAACAGTCTGGAATAAAAATAAATCAAAAACAATCCATCCAGACTGAAGAATCGTGTCTGGAGGCTTTATTAGGGTTTAGCAGTTAAGCAGTGTGTGAATGTGACATAAGAGTTTCATAACATATCAAGACATTAGTGATGTTTGTGGATTTACTGGCATTCCTGTGGGACTGGAAGGACAAAAGTCGACTGTTAATAATGCAATAAGTAGCATGAAGCAGTGAATTTTAATTCACTGTGGGTTTATTACCAGAATTTAAGTCATTATGAGAATCATTTAAATGATTCAGACATTTATATCAGACAGATTCCAGAGATGAAGTTCGGAATACTACCTGCTGTTGGGATGATAACCGGAAGATTGTGGGTTCGATTCCTGCCATCACCAAGTTACCACTGCTGAGCGCCTGAACGCCCTTAACCCCCAATTGCTCAGTTGCATAACTAAGGTAAATGCAAGTCGCTCTGAATAAGATTGTCTGCATTTCTGCTCTCCACTAACAGGTTTTCACCGCTCGGTTTGAGTTTATAAAGATCAGTGATGAGAGCTGAGCGCCTGGAGTCCCGGAGGAGCATTGTGAGGAACGTTGCCTGAGGCAGTACAGCATCAGAACAGACCTCACTGCCATTTTCCTTCACTTTGGTTCTCATCTTTAATAATCTGCATGAACTTTAACTGCCTTTTCTCACACAGACATCCTTAAGCTGAGGCCATCGACATTGCATGAGGATTCAGATTTCAGAAACGAGCAGATGTGTGTATCCGAGGGCAGAGCACAGGACGGGAGGAGAGAAAATCTGCACTGTGGGTGTTGAAATGAAACCTACTTACTACGATCATATTCGATTTCACAATAATGGGTTCAAACGTGTCTATTCAGAGCCTAAACGAAAGAAAAAGAACCTCTGGTGAGAATTTACTTATCTGGAACTGTAGAGGGTTTTTTGGGGGGGCATCTAATAAATACCTGGGGTTCAATCCCCAATGCTGCCAATCCACCAGTGTTGGGTCCTTGAGCAAGACTCTTAACCCTTCCTGGTCCAGGGCCACAGCGGTCCTACCCATAGCTGACCCTGCCCTCTGACCCCCAACCTTCTATATGTGTACAATTATAGCTGACAAATAAATATTTAATTAATTTATAACTCGATTGGATTATTCAAGTGTTTACAGAAAATTCTCCATTCTGATTGGTCGGTGTTGGTTAATTAATGCAAATGGACATTTCGAATTAACATTTTCATTTACATACACGTGTTTCTTCAAAAACGTTACAGAAACCATTGAAATCAAATTCACAGAGGAACAAATAAGAAAATCGACCTTCTGTTCATACTTTCCGGAACAAGAACAGAAACCAACTTCCTTAACGTCATAGATTAAATTATTATAAATTGTAATTTAAAGTGAGAAATGGAAAATCTCTCAACTTGTAGCTTTAACAGGTCAGCTGGTGTCATCACATCTACCTCATCGTCGAGAAGATTCCCAGAAACACCACCAGCAACTTTATTCCTTACAAACAAACCGACTTTAAGAAAAGCAGCTTTGCCCCTCAGTGATTGTGAAGCCACAGATGCTCCTAATTTTATTTGATTTAAAAAAAAAAAAAAAAAAAAACGCCAATCAGATGAAAATGAGCAAAACAAACATCTCGCTGCATGTAACATGCGCCGTTTATTTCAGCTGTTAAAGGTTATTAATAAAGTAGCAAAGAAAATAGAGTTTTTCTATAAACACCCAAAGTGATACAAATCGATGAATTACATACACAGTCATGGGGTTTTTTGTTTTTTTCCCCCCCGAAGAGTGCGATACTGTCCAGTTTTGGGGGGTGGGGATTTTTGGCCCTTCAAGTGTGTGAAAAGTTACAGAAAAACCAAAAACCCGATAAAATAAAGGGAAAAAAAAAGACGGTAAGTAGTCTTTTGATGATTTTTTTTTTAATACATGGTTACCTGTACACAAAGAAAAGAAAGAAAAACCCCACTAAAATTAAAACATCTCAAATTATAATATCCCTTTTCATTAAGCAACGAAGTTAATACTAGATTCGATTCATAACTAATCATTCAGACATATATTAGATCACACAAAGCAGAAAAGAAAAAAAAAAAAAATAATTACTTAAAAATTTATTAGCATCGGACTGTACACGAGTCCACAGTGTGTACTGGCGGAGGGGCGTCAGGGAGACGGCGGCTGGTACCAAATAAGACGATTTTGATCTTTAATACTTAGAATATAAAAAACTACAATTAATACACAGACAGGATATCTGGAGGCTTAGCAGTCTTGAATAGGGTTAAAGTACAGAACAGACATAAAAACCAGAAATCAGTTCTCATTTTGTTGTTGTTTTTTGTCCATAACATTAAGATGCAACATCAAATTTCAAATTACACATTCACGATCTTCAATAATAAAAAAAAAAATCTCAGTATGAAAACAGACAGAAAAACGGACAGTTTTCCTGCAAAAAAATGACTCCATGAGGAAGGAAAAAAAAAAAAAAAAAAAAAAAAAACTTTAGATTTTTTTAATTACATATATATTTAAATAAAATATTTAGTCAAGTATCTGAGTGTACATACATAGTTTTACAAGATAGCAAAAAAAGGCAATAAACTCACAATACGCAAGATGCAACACCCCCTTCCCCTCCCCCACACATCAGATCAAGGTCATAAAAAATTAACGATTACATTTCCATACGCCGACGAGAGAAAAAAAAAAAAAAAAATTAATCTTAATAATAATAAAAGGAAAAAAAAAAAAAAACCAAAACTACCACGTTAAACATCATCATCTGTGAAAATATTTAGAAATCCATCTTTGTTTCAACTATGAAATAAGATATTGCACCTTTTTTTTTTTTTTTTTAAACCAGAGTTACAATAAAACAATACAAAAACAAGAGGAATTAAATTAGGAATCGACTGCCGTTCGCCATCAACACTCGTATTGTGTAACAAAAGAACACATTTTCCTGTAACAAAATATCACAGTTTTTATTTATCATCACACTGAATTAAAATTGCTTTCTGTAAAAAGGAAAAGAAAAAAAAAAAAAAACGAACGTATTTATTAATTTTCGCACATTCGTAAAACATCTCAACGACAAGAACAGAACCCGAAAAAACAAAAATTAGATTCAAGACTGCTAAGCCAGCATTAACGAGTTTATTGCAACAGAACTTGAAAAAATAGATTATATTGCAATTGCTGAAATGTCACAATACCGGGCTTCGATTTGGCCATTTCACTTGAATTAAAAAGATAGAAAAAAGAAAGAAAGAAGATAAAACAAAAACAGCTCTGTTCATCCAAAAAAGGAATCCCGGATATTGTTCATTCAAACAACGGTGTACACAAGTATTTAGTAAATTTTTTTTTTTTTTAAACGTTCCTGATTTAGAAATATTTCTTACTTTTAATTGTATAAGTCGTTCTACAGCTAGTGTTTCTCACTAAGAAAAAAAAAACAAAGTAAAAGTCTTCAAGGCGTTGCAAATCTAGAAACCTCTGTTACAAAAGGTTTGTTTCATCTTCTGAATCGATCAAAAATCTTCAACGAAAAAAAGGAATCCGCTCTAATGATCCTGTATCACACACACACACACACACACACACAGAGAAATAAACGGATTAAAGGTGGGTTCAGAAATGAGAGCTGTCAGGATGTTTTGCACCAGAGTTCTGTTAGACATGATCATGTTTGTCGTCTTTCTGTGCGTGCCCCCCCCCCATCATATGTGTGTGTGTGTTTATCACTATAAGTCAACAATTTTCTCTGTGCACCGAGTGTATCCAACCATACATGTGTTTGTCAGTGTCCTATGTCTCTGCACTTCTGTATCAGTCCTCTGTGTGTGTGTGTGTGTCCGTACCTGAAGGCCTGGAGCCTGTGAGTGCTGTGTCCCCTGGCCATAATAAGCCCCCTGCTGTCTGTAATACTCCATCCAGGCAGCACTGTAGTCAGGAGTGGAGCTCTGCTGGGAACCGGGACCTGCAGGCTGACCTGAGAGAGAGAGAGAGAAAATATGAGAGATATGAAGAGAGACAGAGAAATAGAGAAAGAGAAAGAGAAAGAGAAAAAAAAAAAAAAAAAAAAAAAAAAAAAAAAGGACAGGACAGGGAGAGAGAGAGAGAGAGAGAGAGAGAGAGAGAGATGTGAAAGCAACAAAAAAAAAAAAAAAAAAAAAAAAAAAAAAAAAGAAACAGACAATGAGAAAGTAGGAAAAAGAAAACAAGAAAGAAAAACACAGGGAGAGAGACAAAAAAGACAGAAAAAAAAAAGACAGCAGGTGAGAAGAAAGCGACAGAGTGAGCGAGCGAGAGAAAATGCATAATTAAAACTATCCTACGTTCTGTGTTTTTTTCTTTCTCTAATAAAAGAACAAAATTAATCGCGTCCTAAAAACTTTTTATTAAACTAACAAATACGAGTGAAACTGAGATTAAATTTCGAGACAGTGGACAAACCCTGTTTCTTGTAATATTCCTCCCAAGCTTTATTGTAGTCGGGACCAGTGTTCTGTGCTTGGCTCTGCTGACCTACACACACACACACACACTTAAGAATGATATTTCTATGCCTGGGTGTTTCAATCATGTGCATGATTTAATTCATATGTAAATATAAATTAATGAAAAGTTAAATTAACCAATCACTGGCCGGATCTCTGACTTGCCTAGTTTTTTATAGTATTGCTCCCACGCTTTGGAATAATCCATCTGTCCCGTCTGCGAGCCGTTGTGACCTGCAACCAGACAGAAACCCGGCGCAGATGATCAACAAACTGTTTTCAGTGTCTTTATTCTGTTTTTATGCAATTCTTCAGTTCCTATAACTAAATTTCCCGCTGTAGCATCCGAGGCTCGGGGACATTTCCAACATTAACAATAAATTAATGCCATAAGTGGAAATTTAACAACCAGGATAAAAGAGAAAGAAAAGAAAAAAAAAAATAATAATAAAGCTTTGTTATGTTTGGTGACGGAAACAATAAGCTGGCGCGGGACTCACTGGGGTCCTGCTGGCCCTGGGGCTGCCATGTCTGGTATGTAGTACCCCAACCTCCTGTCATGAAAGTCTGCGGTCCGCTGGCAGACAAAACAGAACCATTTAACAAATTTTCAACAGAAGTCAGAGAAAAAGACAAAGCTTTAGGTCACAAACAGGAGAAATTAGACTCACTTCTGGTGCGGGTTGTTCGGTCCTTGGGTAAAGGGGCTGAGACCAAAGCTGCTGCTGCCGCCCATCCCTGAAGCCTGGATAAAGAGAACAGAGTGAACTGGCAGGTCAAAGGTCACACACAGGTTCCAACACACCCCATTAAGCACTACCAATTGATTGATCGGTGGCTGAGATAAATCCTTAGAACTTACCTATGGTGTATCCCAAAAAAAGAGTGGGAGAAAACCACCAGTGACGAGCAGAAGAACCATCCGGAAACGCATACTACTTTAAGATGTACTACATTTAAGCACGTACAGGTAAAAGTATGTTCTATATACCATGGACACGTGTAGTACGAAAGAAATTCGGACGCATTAAATCCACCATGTTGAGCGCACAATGTTTGTCAGAGAATAAGTTCGTTTGTCCGTACTAGTGTGGATGAAGGTAAAGGTTCTCTGCACAGTTTCCTACAGCGAAAGCATAACGTTTCGGTGGACACAGAAGGTCCAGGATTTGGTACCTACCCCGATTTTCTCGTCAATCAACTGCCTGGCCATCTCCATCTGCTGCGGGGTGCCTCTGATGGAGAAGATGCGAACATTGGGGTCGGTGTTGAGAGGAGGGTTTCTCTGCAGCTCCACATGAGCTCCAGACTGCTGGTTGATGTTCTTGATGGTCTCTCCACCTGAAAATAAAAGGGACAAAGGAATTTATAGATATCGTCCATATAGTTAACTTTTTTGTATTTGACTTAAACTTTTAAACCATGTGACAGGCATAGGATTGTTCCCAGTGGTGCACGAAGATCTGCTCCCATAGCAGAGGAGGCAAATTTTCAAGCGTATCCTCCTTCGAGTCCAAGCTTTTCTATTCTTTTCATAAGCGTCTAAAGGAAAAAGCTGTTGGCAAGGAGATGAGACTTTGTCTCGTTCCCTGTGTAGAAACAAAGCTTTTAAAAAGCTTCCTGTGTGTGGCGATGGAGGGTGGGGGTAGAAAAAAAAAAAAAAAAAGATGTCCCCCAAAATCAATTACACGTTTGTTCACTTCAGGCTGATGCTCGCTTGACCCACCCTGACCCCTGGCTGAAAACACTCCTCATCTTCTCCCCTCCCCTTAAGAACTTCTTGCCAAGTCTGATAAACTGTGCATGGGCCATTAAGCTATTGTCAAACAAATTTAACTTCTGCAATAATGAAGCCATTATGAGCTCTCCAGAGGAATAAAGATCTCCAGCACTCGGTTCATGGTCCGGACCTGGTTCTGGCTGCCGTGTGCAAGACGAGCTTAATTTTTGGAAGGGGTCTTAGATGGCGTGAGAGTGTTTTGCTGGTGGTCTTAAATGCGGATTAAAAAGGCGCTCGGGCGAAGCACTTAGCGAAGACAATGAGGTGTGTGTTTCAGACTAAAGATGGGAATTAAGACCCCCTCCTCGAAAAAATAAATCTTAATCCCAGCAACACACTCCAACATGAGGCATCTTTTTTTTCCAAATGAAAAACAAGAAGCGAAGTTTAAAGACTGTCCAGTCGTTGGACATATTTTTACCAATAAAATTACACGACTTTCATAAAATATTTATGACCTGATTTTTTTATACAGATAAATAAGAAGAAAAATTTAACCACAGCATGTTATAACTAAAAATAATTGTAAAATCTGCGTTTTTCACGCAGTCTGTTAACACGCTGATGACTGTGTCGCTAAAGACAATTAAAACTGTCCATTCCAACAATCAATTTTATTCCACTTCTGGTCAAATAAATAACCTATCAAAACCACCAAACTGAAATGTTTCACCCAAATCGACGGAATAATTCCTAATCTGGCAACCCTGTCTGACACTGTATCCTGTCTGTGTGAACAGGGTGTGCAGATATACACACACAAGTATGTTGTCAGGCAGGTAGGAAAGACTATCAATGTTTGAACCGAACATTTTGATTGGACAATTTTTTTTTTTTTTTTTTTGTTCTTACGTCTTCCACAAAATATAAAAAAATATTAATACATTTGGACCAATTAACTTAATGAGTGCTCCTTTTACCCAGGAGATCAATTCACCCTGACTTATACCAATTAAATAGTCTGTAAAGGTATTGTTTGCTCATTGGTCCATTTTAAGATACAAAAATAAATTTTTTTAAATTTACTTTTAAGTTTAATTATGTTAATTTGGTAAACGCATTAATATGCAAAAAATAATCAACGTACAATTCTACTGCGCTGATACTAAAACAGCTACTTATGGCTAATATTCACCAATATAACAAATATTGTTATATTCGTATTGTTTCATTTATAGAGAATACTAGCATGCAGATGAATAATTAACGTTAATCGTATAAAACAAACACACTATCTGTTCGTCCTGTCCGTCTTTGTGAATGACAGTCATTTTATGTTTGTAGAAGTCCCTAGTTACCCGACTGATGTAAACAAAACACAAAGGAGCGTTTTGTGTTTAATTGTGAGCAGTTCATCAGAACTCGTAATTTACTATAATAAAGACAGTGAACGCCCTTCGTACAGGTCTGCTGTTTCATTATTACTAAGACAACGCAATATTAGAGAAACTCAACTCTTTTCCTGCAGTGAGAAATTAAACTCGGTCATGTTTGCTAATTCCACTGCAAATGAGATTTACTGTAATTAAAGAGTCGTTTAGACGCACATTAAACACCCAGAGACGATTCAGAGACACTGGGAGTCGTGCACCCGGGCAGGTCTTTACTTGCCGCATTAGTAGGAAAGGCACATAGTTGCACACTGAAGAGCACGAAGAGACGCTACGCTACCTTTCCCAATCACAAGGCCACATTTGTCTGCTGGTATCGTGTAGGTGACTTCCTGCAGTCCTCCCGGAGCCATGTTCCAGTCCGCACGGCCTCGGCCCCGACCACGGGGACCCAATGCACCTCCGAACCCATCACGCTCCTGACAGGGGAAAAAAACCCCCCAAAAAACACTACATTATCACAACTGTTCAGAATAAAAAAAAAAAACTGCATAATTTGTAAAATAATAAAATATTATAATTCTGCATTTCAGCAGCTTGTAATGGTTTATTTATTTACTTTTTAAGGTCATGCCAACATTAAGACTATTTTCATTTGAAATTAATTATACAGAGCTATACCTCACTTTACCTTTTATACCCTCACTACTTTACCTCGCTTTAGCTTTTATTACCTCACCACTTTACCATTTATCACCTCATTACGTCACCACTTTACTTCTCATTACCTCACTACCTTTTATTGCCACCCTACCTCACACTTAAAGTCGCCTCTTAAGGAGTGCTCGGGACCTATACTACCGCCGGCCCCCACGGAGGGGAGCGAGGGTAGAGATAATTAAATAAATTACCTGTGCTGTGTGTACCAGCTCGTTGATGAGGTGAACGGCATGCTGACATCGGTCCGGCTGTCCCATGACCTGAGCAATCCGTTCGGGACTGATTCCATCATCTGCAGAGACGTTTATTTTCAACGGATATTAAGCGCTTCAGTGATATCGGGTAGAAGCTTGTGGGGGTTTTTAATATACAGAAATTAAACAAGAACATGAAGCTTTCAGGAGGATTTATTTCAAAACATTCTAATTCATTAATGGTGTAACA
This sequence comes from Bagarius yarrelli, assembly GCA_005784505.1. Lineage (NCBI taxonomy): Eukaryota > Metazoa > Chordata > Actinopteri > Siluriformes > Sisoridae > Bagarius > Bagarius yarrelli. The sequence goes on from VCAZ01000029.1 coordinate 3,202,751, forward strand.
ACAGAACAAGTGACCTCTAAAGTAGGAACATTACAATTAAGTTGAACTTTGATTAAACTAATAAAGTTTAACAGTTTATATAAAAGCTTTTTATAGTCAGTTGTAGATGTTGAAGAATGTGTTTGCAGATGGCCAAATGGTTCCTTCAAGCATCTTTTAAAAAAAATGTATAACAAAAAAAAAAAAAGATGTAGCCATACTGACCAGGTTTGAACTGGATCCTCACACCGGCATCGTTCTGGATCTTTTTAATCATCTCTCCATTCCTGCCAATGACTATACCCACAGCAAACCTCGGCACCGCCACCTGTGCAAGTCCCGAAACGCAACGTAAGAGTGGCTCGAGAAATAACTTAAAATGGTCAAAAATAAATAGCGTATGTGGCTGCTCGTACATCCAGACTGGTTCCTCCCAGTCTTGAACCGAAGTCTCCCAGTCGTCCAGCTCTGAAATCTCCCTGATCTTTTTCTCGGATGATCTCCGCTACCAGCTCTCGTGCTTGCTGCGGGATACGGAAAAAGTCAGACTCGGAACATGATAACCGCCATCCCACTGCAACACATCATTGCTAAAAGACTGACCTGCACTTTGTAAGGATCGCCGGAGATTCTCAACGGCTTATCGGCTCCAGTGGGCATGGGACCGTCCTGAATCATGACCATCTTCACCCCTGTTCTCTCCTGAAATCCACACCACATCAGGGGGAAAGACAATTACAGATTATTTACCAGGGCAGGACATATCCAAGCAGGACGCAAAGGTCTGTTCTAAACACACCTGCAGTTGTTTGATGGTGTCTCCTCCTTTCCCGATGACGAGACCCACTTTGCTGGCCGGAATCAGGACGTCCTGGCTGGTTTCGTTTCCGTTCCGACATCGCTCCACGATCTGACTGAGTAGACGCTTCGCCTGCCTGAAGGACACAAATATAGTTATTAAAATCACAATAAATCAACCAAACACTTAAACTGTTGTGCGTTAAACTTCTACATACTGAAAATACACTGACGGATAATTAACACTGTTGCATTGAAACCTTAAAATTAAAGTGTAAAATTAGCGTAAAGATATATTCTAGATCTAATCCCAAGGTTACGAGAACACCGGCATCCTGAAACAGTGGCAGAGATTTTATTATATTTTCTGTTGTAAAATTACCTTTTCGCTGTTATCACATGATTTTTCCCTTCACTTCACTAATGCGCTAAATTACAAGCTTTTTAATAGCAAACACACGGTATTGTTTTATATCCTGTGCAGGGCATTTCTAATATTTTATATTAATAACGTCTCATTCTCCGCCCCCCCGCCCACTTCTCTCTCTGTCTGTCTCGCTCTGTCTCTCTCTCTCGCTGTCTGTCTCTCTTTCACACACACCACAAAATACAGAATACTTTAAAAGAACGAGAGCTTACTCAATGCTCTCTGGACTCCCGGTCAGGGTGCACGGCCGGTCAATCATACCTCCACTGTCTACAGGGGCAATGCGCACACACACACACACACACACACACACACACACACACACACACACACACACACACACACACACACACACACACACACACACACACACACACACACACAGAGCTCAGTTTACAACACACACACCAGCCTACTGCAAACAGTAAAAACAACATCCAAATCATATACAAACACAAAGTATAACAATCACAGGACAAAAGTTCTCTCTTGTGGGGTGTGATTTAAACGATAGTGGTAGTGGTGGTGGTGTGGGCATGATGAAGAAAAAGAGGTAAAAACCCACCAGCAGCAATCTGGATCTTGCATCCGGATTCCAACTGGATTCGAGTGATCTGCTCGCCACCACGACCAATAACTGCAAGAAAATATAACTATATAAGATTCTGCATTTAAACACACACACACACACTGCATTTAAACCACACAAACAGATAGTGGGACACGAAGACATGCAGATAGTGGGACACGGCGATATAGAGACAGAGATAGACAGACAGACAGACAGAGATCCAGACAGACAGACAGACAGACATCCAGCCAGACAGACAGACAGAGATCCAGACAGACAGACAGACAGAGATCCAGACAGACAGACAGAGATCCAGACAGACAGAGATCCAGCCAGACAGACAGACAGAGATCCAGCCAGACAGACAGAGATCCAGCCAGACAGACAGAGATCCAGACAGACAGTCCAGACAGAGATCCAGACAGAGATCCAGACAGACAGACAGATCCAGACAGAGAGATCCCAGACAGACAGACAGATCCAGACAGACAGACAGACAGACAGAGATCCAGACAGACAGACAGACAGAGATCCAGACAGACAGACAGACAGAGATCCAGACAGACAGACAGACAGAGATCCAGACAGACAGACAGACAGAGATCCAGACAGACAGACAGACAGAGATCCAGACAGACAGAGATCCAGACAGACAGACAGCCAGACAGACAGACAGACAGACAGACAGAGATCCAGACAGACAGACAGACAGAGATCCAGACAGACAGACAGACAGAGATCCAGACAGACAGACAGACAGAGATCCAGACAGACAGAGATCCAGACAGACAGACAGAGATCCATCCAGACAGACAGAGATCCAGCCAGACAGACACAGTAAATATTCACACATCAGTGCTTCTAAATACACTGAACAAAAATCTGTAATTCATTGTAATTATGTTCAGGATAAAAAACCCCTCCTGCGTAGCTGTACTTACTGTAGCCCACCATCTTATCAGGCACTTTGAAGTCTTCTGTTATTATAGCCCTGGACAGGAAGACAGCAATGAAATTATAGCACATCATCACAACTGCACAAAAGACAGCAGCTTATGTAATTAGTCAAAAACCTGCAATTTCCACACTTTAAAAACGGCCATATGAGGAAATTACTCTCAGAGCTCTGAACAGCTGAACATTAAAAAAAATAATTATACCAGAAAACAAAAACTATATTATGCTTTATATTCACTGCAGTTTATCCGCTTCTTTCTCTTCTGTATTTTGCTCTTCAGTCATATTGTTCTTCGTTTACATCCATTCAAACAGCCGACAGATTATTTTTAATATTTAGATTCTGTTTATGGCTGCCGGGGAAAAAAACCCCCACTGGTATGTGTGCTGAAGAATTTTAGGAAAGATGCAGAGATGATTAAAAATAATAGCAATAAAAACTACTTCGGCTGCATTTACACTGAAGGTCCTAATGCGCAATTCCGATTTGGTGACTACATCTGATTTTTTGAATAATCTGCTGACATCATCTTTTAAAACTGATCCGTATCCGATATCTGCATTTACACTAAACACAGTAAAACTTATTCAGTGACATTCGACCTGCATTAACAGGTGAAAATCCGATTTGTCTGTTTACACACGCTAATGCACACATCCGATTCAGATCCGATTTATTACCACATACCAATGAGGCCTAAATCCGAGCTGAAAATATCGGAATCCATGTATTTTTTTCCCGTTTACACTATCATGAGTTAAATCTGATCTGTACCACATCGGAGGAAAAAAAAAAAGACCTAAATTGCGTCACATGATGCATGCAGTGTAAACGCAGCTATTTTTTTTTTTTTTTTTTTTTGAAAAGCCACCATTTTGGACATGAATGTCACTTCCTAGAGCTTTTACACACTTCGCATGAAGCAAAACTTCAGATAGAAACTACTAAATATTCATTGTGTCTGGATGACTTCATAATATGACATAGGACAACAGGAAGTAGGACTCACCTTGGATGTACCATTGCACCCAGCTGGTTCCCGACTATATGTAAAACGAAAAAAAATTGTATAAAACACTTTTCTTACTTATAGCAGCATTGATGATAATCAAATACAAAATGTCTACTACTAATAATCATACAGCAGTGGCCTCGCCATGAGGTCGTTCCTGGTCTCACTGTTGGATTAAGACTCTCTTTTTATTTAGTAAAAGTTCGTCTCGGCAGCTTCGGGAACAGTTTTAGGAGAAAACTTATCTTTACTGCAATTTAGGAGAACGTTTAGTAGTAAAACGTTTCATGAATGGTGAATAAACTGAAAAAACAGAGCTGAACTGTGGTGACGTCTCCAAGGAGGTTCAAGAGATGGACCTGCAAAGCTACAGTCAAAATGTGGAATCAAGATTAGACTTTCTTTATAAATTAACTTCTATTAACTAAATTAAAATCAAAATTTGCTGTGATCATTATTTGTGTTTGAAGCAGCATTTTTTGCCCCTGGTGCACTGGGGTAAATCGTTTTTCCCGGTAGCCTTGTAGGTCGGTCTCTTGACGCTTCTTGGCGACGTCACCACAGTTCTTGTGGATTTTGTCTGTTTCAGTTTGTTCTGTTTCTTTATCTCATTCTAGACAGACTGGATGATGTGGTGATGGACAGAAACAATAGAAGAAACTGATTTTACTGGTGAAAATACTAGTTTTCTACTAATTCTGGCCATCGCTAGATGTTAATTATACTTATAGCCATCAAGCAAACGGCGGCACTTCCTCATACGATTTTTCCTTTTCACTAATCTTTAAGAAGACACTTTATGAGCGTAATTAACATCCAGCCGTCAGAGAAGAATTGAAAAGAACCCCAGCTTAATTTTTTTCTAGTTTTGATATGTCCAAGAGCCAAAAGGAGCACCAAACCGGTCACGGTGTAAACCCAGCTTTAGAAATACAACAACTAAAGTTAATAGCCTTTATTATATATAAAATCTTATCAAAGTGAATGACTTTACAAACTCCGCTGCTACTACCCGCTTACCCGACTGGGGAAACAGTGTGTAAGTGTTGGTGTACACTGTAAGTGATGGTTTGAAGATAATGTAGGACTTTTTCAACTGAAAGCTGCTTCCGTATATAACGAAGATACTTTATGATGATCGGAACGATACCTTCATACCACCGATACCACTGAATAAACGAGCCGTCAATCACAGGCTTGCGAGCGTGAATAAAGACCAAGCTGGAAAAAGGAAATGTATCAAGCAACCGCCAGCACCACCACACAACCACCATTTGCACTTCCATTTCTGTGTGTGTGCACGTGAATTTCCAGTCAGAGCAACAGGAAGTTGAAAGAGTAGAAAATGGGTCTTGATTTGAGAAAACAAAGCATTTAATCATAAAATCATAAGTCCACACAGCAGCTTGTTAGTGGGCCTGGGGGTCGTTTCTACTTGCCCTCCACACCAGCACTGCTTCTGCCTGCGTCCTTTTACAGTTTTCCGATACTTTTGCTAAGCAGCGTGGCGCTCGGAGAGGAAGAGTGTGTCACACAGCGAGTTAAACAAGCGCGTCAGCCGGGAAGGCAAATAACCTGAGACGTTATAAAAGTATTTTATTAACTTTCCAGATGTTTTGGTTCTATGGTTTAATAATATTTGACGAAAGCGACATCATAAAACTCCTCAGGATCAGAGCCAACAATCGGCTACTATTTGATCAGGATTAGATGATCAGCTGGAGTGATGGACCACATCGGTGTTAAAGAATTACTTAAAAACAACTAACTGCCCATTGCCCCTCCCCGTCTATCTGCCTGTTGCCCCCTGCCTGTCTATCTGCTCAATGCTTTCTGTCTCTGTTGCTTTCTATCAGTCTCCGTTTTACGTCTCTTCCCTATTACTTTTTTATATTTATGTCGTCTCTCTTTTTTGTTTTTAGCACAAAACATAAAAAAAGATGATTTTATTAATTGTCTGGAATTTTGCAGATTTTATGTCATTAGAAAAATTAACAGTGGAAGGAGGTGCTGAATATTTTTTTCCCCAAATGTTGGTATTTAGTGTTGACTTTTGGTTTTTTAAATGTTTTTATTAATTCGCAAAACAGATATGTTTACAAACAGAAACAGTCCCACCCAGAATCCTGCAACGTTCTGAAAAGCGCCATCTTTATTTTTTCAAAAATGGCCACAGATTTTCTGCACAACTGTGACATCACAAACCACAAGCAGCCAACGGGACCTCACTGCATGGTGACACGTGCACCTTCTACTCTCTCCAGACGAGCAAAATAAAGGGTGAAGTAAGGAAATCTGCACACACTGTGCATGTGTGTGTGTCAGTGAGGTTGAATCCCATAGCCTGGCTCATGCAGCACACACACAACACTCCTCTCACTTCCTGAAACCACTTTAGGCAGCTGCCCCGTTTAGGGCCTGAGGGTATTTTCTGCCCAGTGGTGGAGCTTTACAGCGAGGAAATGATTGCAGAAGCAAAACGTCGCCGTGGCCACGTGTCAGAACTCGGAGCCTGGACAAATCCCTTCTCTGTCCTTGCTGTGGATTGGACTCGGCTGTTGCCTACAATCTTAATTTACCTTGTGCTCCGTTGTGTAATCCTCACCAGAAATAACACCGTGAGCCGAGAAGCCACCCCCCACATATAATATATATATATATATATATAACATACACACACAACACACATACATACATATACACACTATATTATATATATATATATATACACACACACACACACACACACACACACACACACACACACACACACTACAAAGCTTTACATGCAAAGAACGACTGTCTACCAACAAAAATTTGCTTTCTAAACTTAAACGGGTCATAAACTTTATAGTTTTATTTTTAATTGTGCGAATTACCTTGAAACATTATCATCAAACCCGAGACTACACCGAATTTACACTCCTCTTATCTACTCGGGGTAATTTCCAAGGCCCAACAAATAGACTAAGAAAAAAAGGGAGCAAGAACAGGGTGCCATTTTTTTTGTCTGAAGAGCGCTTGTTTTACCGAAAATTAAAAACCGAAATTAAATTACGCATAAGATTTAAAATAGATCAGTCCACTAATGTTTTATAATAATGGTATATTCCGAGAGATGGAATCAGCTCTGCCTTAAGAACAGTCTTGAATGCCACATCCAGACCCAAAAAAACCCTCATTATTTCTTCCTTCTCATTTATGACATCATGTTTCCGCTTCTATACATCGTTGCCCTCACCTCCTTCATCTAGGGAGCGTTTCTGCCCTCCGTAGCCATAAATCGAGGGGTCAACAACAGGGGAAGTGTGGTTCAGATGGGGCATCGGGTCTCCACCCATCTTAGCCGCAATCTGGAGAAAAAAAAACCAAACAAACAAAAAAGATTAGGAAAAAAATACAAATATATAATTATTATTTCACATATCTACCCTACTATTATAACTATTTAAATATTAATAAGCAAAATACAAACACGAAATACAAATTCGCGCAACACTACATTTACGATTTTTTAAAATAAATGCATGCTCTTAATAGCGCACAATTTTTTTAAATGTTTTATTATAATTTTATAGAAAATATAAAATACTGTACAAATACTAAAAAAACTGTTATAAGGAAATAACCGGCTTCATTAGCGCCGTCACGACTGTACAATTTGGGTGGCGATTTAGAGATTTATTGCCTGTTTTGGGGCTTTAGCAAACAATTGCAGTAAATCGTTAACACACGACACACATTTAAAATTGGAAAATTTAATAATAGTCAATTTTCGCTATTCGCTTTATGAGCCAAGATTTACACAACTGTCTTTACCGGCATTGGGACAAGACCCTAACTTCAAAATCCCACCTGCTTTGAGTAATCCATGATAATCAACTGTGGATTTTTCACTGGCATGGGGGTGGGGCGGTGGTGTAAGAGATGCTTTTTTCCCACCAAATCTACCCACGGATTCTGATTTGCAGTTTAGGCATTCATGCTAAACACAAAAGTAAAACGGAAGAACGTTCTACCCATTATTCTATTTTTATTCTTCAGTCGTGATGTTTTTCTCCACTGAAAAGTACAGCCTTTAGGAAAATTACAGAAAATTGAGATGACTGCCTAGTGGCGTGATGTCCATTTACAAAGAAAAGAATATTTAATGTTTCCAATTTAGTGTCTCTCAATTAGAGGCTCACGTCCCCTTCAGAGCGTCAAACCTTCTACAGAAGATGTTGTGATGCCTGATAGTGAAAGCAAGCGATAGCAAGAGGAAAACGAGTGAGCCGAACACATTTCCCCCTCGGGCTACAGCCTCTTTCTTGGGAATGCTGGAATGCCAGCAATGCAAGCATGCGGATAAAACTGCAACCCCGGCAAGAAAAAGCCTCCTTCAGCCGCTGGAAGAATTCAAACCCAACAACTAGCCACTTGTTGCCCAGCAGTTTCAAGTCCCTGGACAGGGAAATGGCTTTACTGGAAATGTCCTGGATGTGCGTTCCCAAAGTGGTGTCAAGGGTCCTATTTATTTATTTATCCATGTTCTCTCCGCTATCAGTATGATAATCACGCCTGCGTCCAATCAGAACCTTCATTAGCTTCTTGAGGTTTTTTTTATTTGCTGGTTTGTTGAAATAAAAGCGAATGATCCAGATGTGTCCATGGAAAATTCCAGAGGCAAACACTAAAATATAATTATAACTTATTTCGAGAGCTGATTACTTTATAATTATTCACTTTTTGGGCATTTTTCCCATAATTTATTCTCGACTAATTCTCCTCCACCAGTCGTGTCCCACCTGCTGTACAACAGCTATCAACCAGAGGGGATGAAACTGCTGGTCATGCTGTTACACGCACAGAAGAAAGTGTTTTATTCCGTCTTCAACATCACAGACACCTAATGATTGGTTAACGCTGCTGTGATTGACAGGAGGGGAACTGAAGATGCCACACCCCTTTTGCCACGCCTGCAATCCAAACTTTTGAGCTTTACATTCAGGGCAAACGCTTATTCTCATTTTTACCGCATTGCATTGTGCAGTCGAGGTTGAAGGACCTTCTCAGGGGCCCAGGAGTGGAAGTTGAACGCATGAATGTCTGATTAGCAGTTCAACAAATTACCCAATAAGCTACCAATCCCCCTCTCCCAAGTGTGTATGATGTATTTAAAAACACACCAAACGGTATGTGTGTGAATATTTCCACAATTCAATTCAAAACATTGAGCAACACATTGTCCAATGAGCAAGTTAACAAACGCTTGCATGACTAGTCCACCCAAGCAACCGCACCGAAACCAATCGCAAAAACACCACATTTTCTAAAATCACATCTATTGCGCTGTAATAATGGATCAGGGAAGGCCGGTAGAGCTGCAAACACTCCGTAATGTCATCATTAGTGATGCATGAAGCAAGTCAGCTGCTGCGCAAGGGTTTGATTTCCTACCTGCAACAGGTGTAGTGCCTTCATGCCAAAGTCAGCACTTTAACAGCTGTTGTTAAACTAAAGTACTTTGTGTGTGTGTGTGTTTACAGGTCTGGCTCAGCTTGTGCACCAAACACAATGATAAGATGATGACTTTGACTTGAGCACAATTGCAGCTCAACATTATCCGAGTTGTTTTATTGTGTAGCTGCCAACATTTTGCCAAACTTTAGCAATGGAAAAATACACCACACACACAATGCACAGGATCTGACTGGAACAGCCAACAAACAATAAATCAGACATCAGGACTTTTTTTTGCTTTTCCATGCAGGCTGTAAAATCGTACTTGACTTTCGCCCTGATCGATTTTCCCCCCAGTGAGACTTAATAAAAGCCAACGTCTGGAGCGAAACAAGCAAAAGAACCTTCAGAAACCTGGAGAAGAATGAATAAAGGGATAAAAAAAAACATCTTCAAAGAACGCAGAACTTTTTGGGTGTGTGGAAACGCCGGTATTCTTTACAAAGACAGCAAATTAGAAAAAAAAATGTATAGAGTAAAGTATAGAATAAATTCTCTCTCAAGTCATTTAACCTGAAATAAATGTTTATACGCTTTAACAACTTAATTATCCCAAGTTTTGAATAAAATGTAACCTAAAGACCTAAAGTTTGCTACTTCAGTTCTGCAGCTAATGTCGTTTCTCGAAACTTTTCAGAACATTGTTTTTACATTTTGGTTTAAATATGATATCATAAGACCGCCACTGGTACTTTAGACCAAATTTACTAAATTACATGCAGGGTGAACATTTATAATGCAATAGTCTGGTTTATAGTCTGGTTATCCAAGATGGCTGCCACCATATTGTTAAATACTATGTTAGCTTAAGAGGAAATTGTGGTTTAAGTGTGGAGAATTGTATGAAATATTTATACTAGCTGTGTATCGTATCTTAATGGAAAAGAAAGAAAACCCTGTGCTGTGTAAAATATTGATACAGCAAAGTATTCAGATTTTTTATAACGATAGTGTATTGATATTCTAACCTCTAGTATCAGTACACTTTAAATTGATTTACAATTATACTAATATTCAATTAAAATCCTTAGTGTAGCTGAACGACGACTTTCCCTGCTTCTGTAGGTGCAACCATGCAATCATGGTGAAAATAATGGCTTTGGATTTGTTTTATTTTTAGCTACAGCGGTACCTTTTACTTACGAGTGTCCCAACTAAGGAGTTTTTTGAAATACGAGTCGTCTCGGGCGATTTTTGCTTTGAGATACAAGCTAAAATTTGGGTTACGAGGCAGCTTCAGACATCCAACCGCTAGTTAGCGTAGCGAACGCCACAGTGAACGCCGTAACATTCGCCGAGCACCCCGTGTCTCACAGCGACAGCTAGTCAGACACGCGGGTTAGCAAGTGGAGTCGTCTGATCTCCAGGGTAAATGCTGTACATTATACTTAATAAAACCAGTTTATTCCAGTACAGCCTATTGTATTGTTTTTATACAATATTCAATTTTTATAAGTTTATTTTCCTATCGTATGTATCTATCGAGGGGCCCTTGCTAATACACAGCCCTAAAAAAATACTTTATGCAAGTTAGTACATTTTGATCACTTAAGTCATGGTATACAAACATTACTGTAAGTGAGCTGGAGGCCATTTTCACAGTAACTATGGTGGCGCAAGTCCAAAGAGTTACTAGTTATTTTATTCTAATGATCTTTTGGTGAAAGTTTCACCTGGATTAACCATTTTAGAAGAATGTTTTCTTGGTTTACCAAATGAAAGTCAATGGTGAGCACATTCATGAGGACAAAACCGTCTGAAATAACGCCTGAAAACCCGTCCACCGTGAAGCCGACATTCAAGAAACTTCTTGGTTTTAGAAGGAAAGAAGCCTCCAAGTCGCTACGTTAGATGTTTCTGATCACTTACAATCCGATTACGCTGCGTCACAGGCAACAATGGAAATGTTTATTTTAAGAGAAATAAACATCTAGAGCTCCTAGCCACAGCCGTTAGCATGGAGAAGAGGACTCGGGGCACTGACGCTTTACACAGCTGGTTTTTCAGGTTATACGAGAAGTGTTACAGAGGCAAGCCTGACAGAACGTGCTAATCAGAACGAAAACATACACAGCTAGTAGACTCTTTGCTTGTATATTATCTTTCGGGGTAAACGGAGTAAATTGAATACAACCGGTGTGAAGGAAGCACGAAGAACAGAAATGGCAGTGCGGTGGTGCCCTTAGAACAGACTTAGGGCTGTGTATCGGCAAGGACCTGCCGATACAATACGCTAATCACACTACGATATATTATAATACGATAGGAGCGAAGCAGGAAGTCGTTTGACTAAATGTAAATTTAGTTTTAAACATCCGTTAATACGTACCACCATTAAAAGCTAGAATCTCAATACACTATCGTGGGGGGGGGGATCGCAATAGTATCAGTATTTTTACACCGCTCTAATGAAAAATGGATAAACGTCCTGTAACCGCCAAAAGGTACGAACGTCTTTTTGACAATGATAAAAGCGAGAAAAATGTGTTTTTTCCCCCCGAACACTAAGGTTCCGCCATTCTTGTGCTGTCGTATCAATAACAGCAAAAAAAAATGGCCAAAAACATTATCTAAAAGTAACAAAAATGAAATAAAAATGTTTTGTCTAAAATTGTTTTAGAAAAGCGACATCAAAACGTTGTTGGAACGTTCCTATGATGTTACCTGATGACTGTTCTCAATGTTTAGAAAAACTACTTTCAGCTGTGAAAAAGTTTTAAAAACTATGTTTTGTGAATGTTGAGAGAAAACATTCTTAAAACATTGCTCCTGGAACGTCATTCATACTTGGATAGGTTTTTACAATGTTTAGAGAAAACGTTTTTAAAACATTGTTCTTGAAAGTCATTGTGACTTTTTTGGACTTAAATGAATGAAAATTGTTTTTAGAAAAGTGACATTAAAACAACATTGTTGAAACGTTCTTATGACAACATTCGTACCTGATGAATGTTCTCAATGTTAAGGGAAACGACGACTCCTTCCCGCTGTGAAAACGTTTATGACACTACGCGCACCTGTGAATGTTCTCAATGTTGAGCAAAAACGTTTTTAAAGCATTGTTCCTGGAACGTCATTATGACTTTTTTGGACTTTAATGAATGAAAATTGTTCTTGGAAAAGTGATATTAAAACAACGTTGTTGAAGCGTTCCTATGACGTTATTCATACCTGATGAATGTTCTTATAATGTTGAGAGGAAACGTTTTAAAACATTGTTCTTGGAACGTCATTGTGACTTTCTCGAATTGTTTTAGGAAAGCGACATTAAAACGTTGTTAGAACGTTCTCGTGACATTATTCATACTTGATTAATGTTCTCAATGCTTAGAGAAAAAGGTTCTTGAAACATTATGACGTTATTCGTACCTGTGAATGTTCTCCTAATGTTGAGAGGAAACGTTCTTAAAACATTGTTCTTTTTTTTGTACTTTAATAAATGAATGTTCTCAAATTGTTTCAGGAAAGCTATATTGAAACACGTTGTTGGAACGTTCTTATGACGTCATTTATACTTAATGAAACGTTCTCATAATGTTTAGAGAAAACGTTTTACAAACTATGTTCCTGGAACGTTCTTGTGACGTTACTGGTACCTGTGAATGTTCTCATAATGGACTAACATAAAGAACCATAAAATAACGTTCTACAAACGGGACGAACCAAAACAGAACGTTTGAAAAACGTCCCCAGAACATTAGATTATTAGTCAGCTGGGTTGTGGGAGCACAGAAGCAGTGAGTAAAGTAAAACGACAGCTGGTCCGAAGGACATTTAATTAAAAAACTCTGAAATTTTCCTGCGAATTAATAAAATCATGGATTTAATCACGCGCCGCGGTTAAAGTACGGCTGTTTGCGTGAAATCGTGTGTTTGCAGGGTTTATTTTGCGGAACTAGGCCACGGTGCATAGCATGTAGCTTAGCGATTAGCTTTGCTGCTAAGTAACTTTTACGGCGTTTGCAACAGGTTGTGTTTCTGCGCGTTCGAGTGTTTTAAACAAACTTCGAGTCGAACAGTTGGAAAGTTGTTTAGCAGCCCCGTCGAGCAGCGCGTGCGTCGACCAGGGCTCGAGCACTTGTTTTACGCTTAGTTGTCGCAAACAAAGTCTTTTTAATCTGCACACTGCTGTTACATACAAGTGTGTAAGTTAGCCAGACAGCTAGCCGAGTTAACTAGCAAGCTAGCTAACGTAGTGTGTGTGTGTATATATATATGTGTGTGTGTGTGTGTGTGCATGAGCGCGTGTGAGGTTGCGCCGCTTTAAAAAGAAAAGTTCACTCCTGCGAAAACACTTCCGTGCCTTAACATCTGCGCTCGAGCTGCGCACTTAAGTTTATGTTACCTGTCTTGCTCGGTGCAAAGCGTCGGCGAAGCCGTCTGTCTTCATTCCTGGCTGAGCCGCCGCCGCTGCCGCTGCTGCTGCTGCCGCTGCTGCTACCGAGGCCTGTCCCTGCGCCAGCTCCGCCGCCATCATCATCATCATCATCCTCCTCCCTCCTTCTCTAGCACCACGGCGGCAGCTCACGCGGCAACACAACGAGCGCGAGCGAGGCCGACCCAGGAACCGGAAACGCGTCGAGCTGCTAGGAAACAGCTGCGTTTTTTCCCATTTACCTCACAAACCGTTAGCAAGCAAGCTAATTTTAATGAATTATAAAATAAATGATATATAAAACATTAGTTTATAATCTTTTCTTACAGAATCCGTTCTCTATTTAGAAAACACACATAAATCTTTTACAGAAATGTAAATTAATATTAAATCCATTTTTACTTACATGAATTTTTTATTGCATTTAAAAAAATAAGCTTTTTTATGTCAGAAAATGTATATTTATTTTCTTATATAATTATTTTATAATCTACACCCAGCACCAAAAATTATTGTCTAGAAACGTTAGTGAAACATTTTCTTTTTTATTCATTCATTTATCTTCTATACCCACTTATTCCTTAATTCGAGGTCACAGGGACCTGCTGGAGAAAATCACACCCTCACACTCACTATGGGCAATTTAGAGTTTGTTTGTTTGTTTGTTTAACGTTGGTAGAACGTTATTTTATGGTTATTTTGTGGTGTTGTTCTAACAGCGTTTTCTTGAAAACATATTGGAAACTAAAGTTTGTATAACATCATAAAGGCGTTACAAGAAACTCTGTCCTTAGAATGTCCCAAGAATGTGTATTAACAGTAATGTTATAAGATCGTTCCATGAACATTATTTTATAAAATTATTTTATATTTTGTCCTAAATATAGACAACATTAGCAAAAGTTGTGGGAACATTCCAGGTTAACTGGACACCTGCTAATTAGATAATCAGGGTTCGATTTCCAGCACCACCTAGTTACCACGGTTGGGACCCCTGAGTAAGGGCCTCAACCCCCAATTGCTTAGTTGTATAAATGATATAAATGTACGTCGCTCTGGATAAGGGTGTCAAAAAAATGTTTGGTCAGTCAGCAGTGGTGTGGACTAATGTCATTGTAAAGGATTTTCACTGGATTCATAGACACATCACATGATCGATTGGATCTGGAGATCAGCGTTCGATTCCCGACCCCTGAGAAAGGCCCTCAACCCCCAATTGCTCAGTTGTATGTAAAAAAAAAAAAAAAAAAGAAGAGATAAATGTAAGTTGGCCCGGATAAGGGTGTCTGCCAAATGCTGTAAATGTGAATATTTCGAAAATCATAATACAGAAAAAAAATCTGGTTCTTCGAACATGATACTGTTGTAGGCTGCATTTAAAGGATGAACTGATTTAAGGTTTCTCTCATCCTGCACATGTGGAAACATCTAACGTTCATCATCTGTTGGATTGAAGAGGTGCAAGTAAAATGTGTTAAAATAGGCACAAACCCCGAAGCCTGTTTATGCAAATGATAACTGACCTTTGCCTTCTGGCTTTTATTCACCCTACGCCAGGGAATATGAGCTGTTGGTATGTAGCATTAAAGACTTAAGACAAAGGATGTCCTGCAGTTCGACTGAATAGTGTGAGAAACTATTAAGCTCAAACCTTAAGCTGGAAAAAAGACCAGGGCTCCAAAATGATGTTGATAAATGATGAAAGGAAAAGAGGGTTACAGTTTTTGAGTAAAATATTGTGAAATTAGTTCTATAGACAGGCCACAGCGTGTAACATATTCAGCGCTTAAAAGACATATGAAGTCGGCTCATTTTTCGCTCCGTCATGCATTGATTACTGTATAATTTTCTGAATAATTCTAAGTACTGTTTGCCCCAGGCATTTTCTCACCTCCCAAAATCACAGAAAGTAAATGAATCAGGGGGTTGCCCTTACCTTGGCCCAACTGTGTCACACATTCAGACACTCCCCCTTATTTGCTGTAAGTGAGAGCCGAGCTTGGTTATTGCTTACATGTGGCTTTACACTGAATTCCAACTCAGGGGTAGTCGGGGCTGCAAAGTCAAAACCCAGCATCAAAGAGCCAGTCACAAACGTTCTCAACTGGTTCGGCTGGAACGATGATCTTTAGCAGGTGTGAAAGGGGCAGATGTGGTGGAAAGAGGGACTGTAGGATGGGGATATGTGCACATCCGTAATCGCTAGACGTTCTGAAGCCAGCTAAACATCAGCACAGGCTGATCAGGTGTCACCCGACAAACGAATCTGATTCGAATTCATGAATAATCTGCATGAGTGTATTAACAGTTGAGTGTATGAGAGTGTTTCAAGACATCCAGGATGGCTGCCAAACCACAAAATCAGAACTCTTAACTGCCTAGAGTGTGGGACTGTCAGCTCCAGACAGACATGACGGGAGACATCATACGGACGCTGACCTACAAAAAAAAAAAAAAAAAAAAGCTGTGTTTCTTAGAGAAAATGACACACCGTGTTTTCTAGATCTGTTATTTAAATGGTGCCATTTTAAATATTGAAAAGTACATCTAGGCAATTATAGCATTTATACCATTTTAAAATGACCTGCATTACTTTTAAATAATCATGCTTGGACAGCACAGTGTCTTAGTGGTTAGCACTGTCGCCTCACAGAAAAAAGGTCCTGGGTTCGATTTCCTTTCTGTGTGGAGTTTGCATGTTCTTCCCGTGCCTAAATGGGTTTACTCCGGGTTCTCCGGTTTCCTCCCGCAGTCCAAAAACATGAATGTTAGATTGATTGGTGATTCTGAATTGCCCATAGGAGTGTGTGTGTGTGTGTGTGTGTGTGTGTGTGTGGCTCTGTGATGGACTGCCAAATGCTGTAAATGTAATAAAACTCAGGATGTGCTTCTATAAAAAAACCACTGTGTTATTTTATTTAATTTTATTTTTTTAAAGATATTTTGGGGCATTTTGCCTTTATTTATAGGACAGACAGAGATGAAATAGGAGGGGGGGGGACCAGAGGGGACCCAAGATGGAATCGAACCCGGGATGCCAGAGTGCAACTGTACATGTGGGTGCAGTACCTTAACCCACTACATCATAACCCACTACAACCAGTTATTACAACATTATTATTACACACCAGGAATTGATGTGTAATACGTGTGTATTGAAAAAAAGTTACAGATCCTATCAAAGTATTTTTTGTAAATGACCATAAATACAGTATTAAAAATAAGTATTATTAATCCTGTACTTTGCAATATGTAAAATGGTTCATGGCTGTCAAACTAGATTATAATAACAGGAAATCTATGAAAGGATTTAATTATAATCCATCTAATCTGCAAATCGAAGCACCACAGACAGGAAATATGGGATAGGATAATATAATGTGTGTGTATAAAATGTGTATCCTGTAATTCAGAGCACTGGTGAGCTTTTAGTGCTGTTAACACAAAGTGTGCGAAGTAAATCCTTTCCACAAACTCAATACGTTCTCAGTCTTTGTATGTTTTCTTATCTTTCTTTTTCTTTTTTCACGTCTGTTCTTCGTCCAAACCCCCCCCCCCCCCCCCCCCACCCCCCCCCCCGCCACTTTGCTTTGAGTCTGTACTTTCAACGACTCAATTACGCAGGGACCCCGTGGTGAAAATTACAGATGTTTTTCCATCATTTCTCTCTTTCCGCTGGGACGGCTTGACCACTCCCTGCTGTCCATTCCTCTCCCCCCCTTGCTCTCTTTCTCTCTCATCCCTCTTCCCCCCTATATCTTTCCTGCTCCATCCCCTTCCTCTCGTACACTTACTTCCCACCTCTCTTGTTCTTTTTTTCCATGCACTCCCGATATGTAGAAAGCATTGTGCTGCTATCAGAGACTGTGATAAAATAATGGGTAAATGGACTTGTTTGTGCAGTCCTCTCGAGAAAGTGTGACAGAAAGAATTTCAGAAAGCGTTGTCCTTTACAACTGTCTTTTTCTTGTCATTATCGCAAGCGGCAAAAGCAAAACCCGGCAGGCGATGAGAGGTTTCCGTTTGAATGGAGCTCAAACAGCAGTGGCTGCAAATATTACAGCTGCGTCTGACAGACACCGACTTCAAAACAGAAATGGGGTAAAAATAAAGATGTTTTTTTTAATATTACAAGAATGATACACAGATACACAATTGACATGCGTAGATAAAATATAAGCATGATATAATAACGATATGTTGGATTATTGCCTTGGTAAAAGGCAACAAGCTGCAGATTTTCATTAAAGGGTTTTAGGGGGATTCTACTAGCTTTTGAATAATAGTATAGTTATTAAAAGTTCTTAAAAAATAAAGAAAAGCTATCTGCATTTTCTGTAAAATATTTTTCATTGATCCTCTTTGTAAGTTACGACATTCAATTCGAAAAACCTGCACATAAAAAAGTTTAACTTTAACTAAGTTCAACTTTACTATACTGTATCATCAACATTACCATAAAAAGAGATTAAACATCTAGGGAAAAGATGCAGATAGAGAATAAAAGGGGACCCAGAGTGCAACCTTGAGGCACCCCACTGATAAGGCTAGAAAAAGTAGATGCCTGTATTCCAGTAGACTCCATATTTTGTATAGAACATGTAAATTTCATATGATACATACACAGACAAATAAAATAAAGTATTCAGATAAAAATATGGCCTCTACTGGGGATCCAGGCATCTACGTCTGCTTGTCATATCAGTGAGGTGACTCAAGGGTCCACTCTAGGTCCCCTTTTAATCTTTATGTAATTAACATTTTAAAAAAACTGAAATAATCATAAACATTATATGTTTTCTAAAGTTATATTTTTAGGCATTTCAGGTATTATTAATTAATCTTTTATATATAGAGCAATTCATTCTTTATTAGGGTTGGTTAAAAAGGGTTAATACATTTTTTTCAAAAAAGTTTGCCTAACTTGTGTCCAAAACAGGTCAAAATTAGCATTAGCAAACCTCAACTAAACTACACAAAATTGCTAACATTGCTAACAAGTTTACTGCTCTATTTAGCACGTAGTTAAATTACAGAAACTGCCTGTTGTTTTTTTTAGACTTTTATTTAGTTACAGTTTAGAAAACAACTTTTAATTTTAATCTACATTCATGTTTGATATTTGTCAGCCCACTGGTCAATAATAAGCGTATTAAATGATCTTATAGTATATAAATTTAAGTTCTCAGTCTTCAGAAAAAGAAAACAAATAATATTATATTCTCCATTTTTATCTGTTTTTTAATTAATTCACTATTATATTATATGTTAAAACACAAGCACAAATCTTCAATAGCAAAAAGAATGCAGTCCCTAAGCTAGGGTACAGGGCATCACCTTTAGCCTACTCAGATTCAGCCCGTCTCTCATCGCTTTTCCTTCTAATCGAGGAAACAAATCGAAATACATAACGATGGCCCCGGCAAACAAGGCAGTGACCCCCAGGGTGTGGCTGCAATACGGAGGTTGCAGAGAGCAAAATAAATCTATTGACTGGGATCAATACACTACATTACTGACACGCCTGGGGAGAGCATGCTGTGTGTGTAGAGGTGGGAATGGGTCCAAACATGACGAAGCTGGTTACGGCAAGACAGCAGCTTTATTATATCCAGTTTGACACTCAGACATGAAATTTCTGATTGGATTGGAGCTTTAAGTTAAGATCATCTTCCTAGCAAGGAGGGTGACTTTGGTTAGCAACAACACTACAACCTAGCAACAATATTTGTCGTTTAATTTATGTGTCCACTCATAAAAAAAAGGGGTAAAGATTTAAGTGCAAACTTTTACAGTAAAGTGTTAATATGCTCATTTTAACGTTATCAGGAAAGTTAATCCGCTAGCTATGATAGGTTACAAAGCTACTGATATGATCCACAATACCAGAGTGTGAAAGCCCTTTGACTAAGCACTGTAACCCGAGAACACCAGAGTCCCAACTAGGCTTTAAGCAGCAGGCCAAATATTTCTATTTTTCCATCAATATTTTATCACACACTCACCGGAAAACATACACACTGAGGATTTGACCGTAATGGCCCCCCATCTGTTTAGAGAGCTAGCACGAAGATTAAAAAAGGGGTGCACCTAATGCCTTTGACAGCGACAGACGCCCAGAAACGAGCTTTATGTCAATAAAATACTGCTTTTTTCCTTTCAATGACCTTCTGCAAAGACTATGTAAATGGACCACTAAAGGTAAATGGTGTATGAAATGAGAAAAGCTGGACGCAGTAGACGCACGCTGTCTCCAAACCGCTCGGCTGTCCGTCATTTTACAAAACACAGAATTTGTGTTGTAATTGAAACCGAATAATTGTTTAATTGAATCGTGACAAAGTGGGCTCCATCGATTCGTGGAACGCCTGGGTTTTAAAAAAAAAAAAGTGGGACATGTTAACTGGAGCCGCTCGAACGCATTAGCGAACTCTTTTACCAAAGCTGCACCGTGTTAGTGCTCTGGTGTGTGTGCTGTGAATCCAGCAGACAGAACAAACTCGCGACGTGAGCTCATTGTCTATCTCAGACCCATTAGTACATGCGCCAAACCTCTAGGGTTGCTTAACACGCCTAAGATTTAGGCAGCTTGGTCCTGCATTATAATCATAATCACAACAAAGATTTACTCAGCAGATCCGCTCGAAGATTAGTAAGCATCCACTTGCTAAAAGTACTTAGCCATGATCAAATATTTATAACCTTAAAACAGGTTATGGTTTTAAACTTTAGAGTGGATAAAAAAAAACTTCCGATTGAAAGGTTTTTCCCATCGCGCCTGGAATGAATTAAACCTGATGCTTTAAACCTGAATGAAAGTTTCCGCAGTGCGCTCATGCTTGGCTAAGGTTTTGGGTTACGATAATTGGCGGTACCTGACCTGCTAACCTGCTCCGGTCATTGTTCAGGTACCTCTGTGACGATGTTTGATGTTTATAATAACGGCCAATTGATGCTAAAAGAAGAAGAAGTGATGAGACAATGGAGTCGCTTTTACAACACTCATCAGAGTAAAATGGCTAATTTAGTGCTAATAGGTTTATTTATTGTCTATCACTTTAACGTTCTTAATTCTGATTGGTCAAAAAGGGTTGATCAGTTTTTATATTAAAAAAAATCTGAGTTTTACAGTTGATAAATTCGACATACAGTTTGCCTAACGTGTGTCAAAAACAGGTCAAAATTAGCATTAGCAAAATTTTGCTAAATTGGAACTATAGCTAAGTTTAATTTGGGTTTGTAGTAACTGATAAGTTTGCGATTTAGCTCTACTTTAGGCAAAATTGCTAACATGACGCCACACATTTAAGCTAGCTAGCTAGCTGGAGTGTACGGTTTGTTTTTGATAATGTGATATTTAGTCTAATTCTAATTGTAACCTGTTAGCTGACTACCAAACGAATTTTCAGCAGTCCATAAGATTCAGGGAAAAATCTAGTTATTGAGATATTATTCATTTATTTATTTAGTCTTTTTAAAAAAATTAACTCAAAACCGGAACTCCCAGTGGATCCTCAGCGTCTGCACACAGTCTAAAGTGAGACCGAGTTGAACTCTACAGGTTTGTCTTAAGAGCACGACATAAGCAGCGTTCACTCGGCTTCCGAGAGACACATGTGCAGTACAATAGCAGTCTGTTGAAGGATCCCGGCAGGGATACAAAGACAGAAAAGCACCACATTAGCACTTATTCAATGTGACAACTCGGACTATTCATGTCCTTAGGTTGTGTCGCTGCCCCTTGGGGACACCGCTCAATAAGACATAATTGGCCAAAGGTCAAGGATGATTAATTCCATTGGGTGAGTCTCACCTTTTTCATACCTGGTCTGACAGCTAGCGTCGTCTCACGCTCCCATTTGAGCTACGTGAGACCGAGCCTGGCACAGAGCAGGGGATTTTTTTCTCGCCGCCGTCATATTGTTTGCTAGTCTATGACTTCCTTCTTATGACAACCAATCACCTTGATGTCGTCCGAAAGCAGTCGTGTCAGACTTCCTTGCTATTGTAGAGATCAGACAAGAGACGCGGATCGTTTTCATGACCCAGATCAGGACCTCATTTAAGACTTTAAACTACTAAAAATATGGGCGGAGCTTCATCTGAGAAATAAAACTACTAATTACTCAGATTTTAGTATCCGTCCATTTGCTTCTAAACCTTAGTATTTTTTGACATATTTATTAGGATTAATAAAAAGTATTGATTTAGAATTTTTCATCAAGATTTTACAAAAGTACTTGTCGCTGATTCTAATTTAGATCATGTGACGATTCTTTATAAAATATTAATAAAACAGGTTTTACACTATTCTATTTTAATTTTATTTACGTTAGATTTTAAATTATGTCATCATATAAAATTTAATAATGATTAATGACTAAATTAATTCCCTCATGTAAAAACATTTTTTATAAACGTTTTAATTTTTATTTTGGTACATTATATATATATATATATATATATATTATAATATATAGATATAATATATATATATATATATATATATATATATATATATATATATATATATGATTATATGATTGAGTTTAAATAATATTGTGTATATATATATATATATATATATATATATATGAATATATTATATTATAATTTATATCGGACTTTCCGAAATAGAAACATTGTAAACAGAGTAAAAAGATTTTTTCCGATCTTTGGTTGATTGTAGTGTTTCCCAGAAGAATCCAGCGACAGAAGAAAAGTTCACATTGCAGCTCTGTGTGTGAAATGCAGAATGTTCCGGGTTAGAATGATATCTTTTTTTTTCTTGATTACCATGAAAGGGACCTTATTACAGTCAGCAGAGGGGCTCCCGGTCTCTGGTCTAAGTGCAGCACAGAAAAGCACCCAGAGACCACCACAGCTCAGGTAATGGAATGGAGTGAAAAGGTCGGAGGAGAAAAGTGCATGTAAGTGTATGTTGAGGACAGTTTGGTGGACTAGAGGTTTGACGTTTGAGATTTCAGTCCACTTTTCTGTCACTGTGTCACTATTTCAGGATAAGCAGGTTTGATGGCTGTATCTGCCTCTGGTTGATTTTTTTTTCCTATTCGAGTACTATTTAAAGGAAATCAGGTATTTGTCCAAGCTGTCCAACAACTAGACAGCTCAAACACTTCTGTCTTATTTTAAAAAACATTGTAATTGTGTCCAAAAAGTTCAGTTTCGTCTCAACTTGGGTTGCTTTTTCAATGGGCTTCTATTGTGTAGCTTATTTAAATAAAAATTGTGTTTAATACTTGAACAGCTAAAATTGTTAATTTTCTTAAAATGTAAACCAGTTTGTTTCAGCTTTTTTTTATTCTGTTGTTTTAGCAAAACAATAAAGACCCTGTCTCAGTTGGCGCTTATGTCTACCCACTGTATGTTAAAGAAGAAAAACGAATGACAGATGGTTTAAAATATTTTAATAACTTCTCTAGTCACGTTAAAAAATTACCAAAGTATCAATTGATCCAAGTAGACGATGAGTTACAGCGATGCTCCGAGTCTCACTTATTCAGCTGGTCTTTTCCCTGCAAACGGTGATGCTCGCGGAGTCTATAAGCATGAGACAGTTAGTCAAAATTAATTGTGGAAGGCAAAGACAATTAAATATGTACCAGTGTTTGAACCCACCTGACTGCATTGATCTTGATGAAGCCGGAGGCGTCTGATGGATCGTAGTCTCCCTGAACATCCATGCTGGAGGAGAGAAAGAGAGAGCGAGATAAAGAGAGAGAGAGAGAGAGAGAGAGAGAGAGAGAGAGAGAGAGAGAGAGAGAGAGAAAGAGAGAGAGAAAGAGGGAGAGAGAGAGAGGTGAGAAAACAGTTGTGTGACTTCATGAAGTGCTTACAAATTGTATTTCTTCTAAAAATCCACCTGTAAACTTGAGTTTTTACACCAATCAAGTGGTGGTACTAAATGTAACACTGTAATGTATGAAATCACTGGTTCCAAAACAAAGTAAGCATCTGGAAATGTAGTAAAATATGTTGGTAATAACCAAAGAAAATTTAGATTTTACCAGTTTTACAGCTTGTTCTTTGAGGGTCCATAAGAGCTGAGCAATTGGGGGTTGAGGGTCTTGCTCGGGGGCCCAGGGGTTGTGGCTTGGTGAGGCTGGGAATTGAACTCACAATCTTTGGATTGGTAGTCCAACATCTTAACCATGAGCCACCACTTCCCCAGTTAATATGCTTTAAATTTTATTACACATACAAGTACAGAAGGTTCCGCTTGGGTTCTCTGGAAAGTTTTTCTCAATTTTACCTGCTTGTACTTTACAGTTCACAAGACTACAAACTACTTGTGGGAAACTCTAAGTGTAGCAAACTCTTATATCTGACTGCATAATGATTTGTCTCTTAATCTGGACAAAATGGGACAGTTTCTCAAAAGGTTCTTTGGTTCTGTAGCATCAGTCTGTAGCACTTGACTCACTGTCATCACCGGTAACAGCTCTGGGCTTGAATTAGAATCTGTCTCACTTTAAGTTGTTTTAGATAATTGTGTTTGCCAAAAGGATACATACAAATACTTCGAGTGTGTGCTTCTTTTCCGATTCATTTCTCTTAACAATACCTATCGTATTGATCTGATTTTCTTTTTCCTCTTTATTTTGTCATTTCTACCTGCTGCTCTGAGCTGCACAAAGAACCCTAGTAAGAAGCCTAACACACCACAATTAAAGATTCCAGAAAAGAAGAAACGGCGGAAAAATACACACACGATTTGAATTGAATGAAGCAAGCGATGTTAAAATAGTCCCTCTTTCTCTACTTTTGAGTGTGTGTGTGTGTGTGTGTATGTTTATCCTAGTGTGCCGCTCTTTGTATGTACAGCTGTCAGTGTAATCACTGCTGAGCTTCATTGTGACCATTTCTGCTGGATCAATACGGCATGTGAGGGACACCACTGTGCTAATGACACTATTTACTGATCCCTGTTGAGTCACCACGGGAAGACGAAGAGACCGGGACTCCCTCACATTCGTTCGCTTTTCTTCTTCTCTTGCACATTCATTTCATCTTTAAAGTCTCGATGAAACACAAAGTGACATCCACCGACGTGACCTTTCAACCAAATGCTTCCATGTCTAACCAGCATGAAACGGGCCACTTCCCCCAGTATGGCCGCGAGGGCCATTAGTGCACAGCTGACGCAAGAAGAGAGGCCTGGGCATATGGGTACTCCGGTTTGGTCAGCTCTGAGCCTGCCCCGAGGGCATGCAGGGGTCACGGCACAAAATACACTCACTGTTCTCTCAGGACAAAAAAGGAAAGAGAGAATCTGACGTTTGTAAAGAACCTTCTAAAGCTACTGGTAGTAGAGGTTTTTTTCTCTACAGATGGCAGCAGCTCAATGGATGACATGCCAAGTGACCTGATCCAGCACACACACACACACACACACATGCACTTTACACTGGTTCTGGTCACTAATTTGAAATAGTTCCATTAAAGGTACAGGTGTTCTAATGCATTCAAAAATGTGGTTAAGCTTTGTGAAGTGGCGCAATCAGTAAACTGCCATATCTGGATGCTCAATTGTGGACAGGTTCGCACTGATCTTAATAACCAAAAGGAAGCTTTTTGCTTCTTTGGCAGGTGACTAAAGACAAATGTCCTCACAAAGATAGAAAATGTCCCCACAGACAGGCAGACAGGGTGACGGTGCTTACCTGACAAGCTCTTCGTTGTACAGAGACTTGGGTGATTCCCGCCCCAGGATGTAGACTTGGCCTTTGAACACAGACAGCTGCACTTTGCCCTCTACATTCTCTTGGGACTTGACAATGCAGTGGCGCACAAACTCACACTCTGGGCTATACCAAAATCCTGGAAAAGATGATAGAAGAGATGTTAACAAATAGTGGAGCAACAGATATAAGATTCTAAATCCCATTGTTCTTTATTAAAATGATCAAAAAGGAAAGCCACATTTTTTGCCTCTATTGATAGGACAGAAAGATGAAATGGGGAGATAAAGTGAGAGGTGGGACCAGAAAAGGAGCCGAGCTGGAATCGAACCCGTGTACCGAAGCAAAACAACTTGCGCATGTGGGTGCTGGCGCCCTAACCCACTACACCATGGCACTGGCCATAAGCTTTGTACTTTTGTTTAGTTTAAAGTTTAAATATAAAGTATGTTTTAGGCACAAATTTTTCAGAATTTACTAATTAGTAGAAGCTTGTATACTACAGTATGTAATTTAAGACATAGCTATTCACACCAATCAGAAATAGGCACTACGGTTAAAACAGTATTAATATAAGACTATTTTGGATTTGGATCTTTATAATATTTTTCAATCAGAGGGACACATAGGCGTAATTTGCCAAAGAAAAAATTGCAGTAAGTATAAACGAGGCCTACATTTTCAAAGAAGTTGAATTCCGCCTAAACGCCTGTTACATTTATAAAAGAGTATTAGAAATATTGCATCAAGTCTAATATGTAAAGCAGGACACACACATATCCTTTCATCCCTCAATCTTCCCGTTTAATTTTTTCCTTGCTATTAGAGTATCTTCTGAGGCTGTGATTGTGTGCAGGTGTGAACGAAGCCCTACGTGAAGTCCATCCCTTCTTCTCTTCTCTGCGGGATAGCAGGGGCAGAGCTCTTTCTCTCCAGCTCCGGCCGCCTCAGTTTACCCAAAGCGCAGGACTCTAATGAGTTTAATCTGTTCACACCTTTGTAAGGTGCTCTGTTCCCTTGCGCCTGCTCTCACTCCCATGTGGCTTTAATTGCACGGAGACTGATCTGTAATCAGTCCCTAATGGGTTAAAATCCTATTATGGAGAGGGAAGACGGGCCAGAGAGCAGTCTTCTGCCTGTGACGGAGGGATTAGGACACCTGAGCCAAAGAAAGACGAAGAATAAAAGAGGAGTAGGCTCAGTGTGAGAGCGAGAAGAGGAGAGGAGGTGTGTGTATGATCTGCTAGGTGCGCACATTTGGCTTTTTATTATTATGTAACATCTGTTATCTGGTCTGTACCTCTAAGTAAATTAATATTAAACTAGAATTTGGAATAAAAGGAGATCAGAAAGCTTTTTTACACAATACAATTTTTAAAAAAAATTAGAGAATAATATGTACAATTGATCATTTTCGATTTGTTCTTTGATATTAGGAAACCATTCTTATTTTAAAATCTATTTATAATATTTAATCACTTAGCTTTTTTGTTGTTTTGCTACCTTCTGTTTTTTTACAATTAGGATTAGGAGGTTTTTTTTTTTTGTTCGTACCATTATACAAAAGCTCAGAAAACTTGATGCTCAGTCCTTGCTTGATACGCCTGACCTCTCTGTCCATAGTGAAAGCTTCGATGTCCAGATGAGCATGGTAGAGAATGGTGCCTCCTGGAGTCTCGTAGATACCTGACAGGAAGCAAAAACGACAAATGGATGAAAGAAAGTAGACATTTTAAATAAATAGAGTTGTCAAATTGTCTAGGTGATGCTCGACACGTCTGAGTCTGGTCTCATACCGTTACCATAATTAAGATAATGAAGTCTGCTGACCGGCATGCTGTCCGCCGCTTGTTACAGACAGAGCAACAAGCGGAAATGATAGGGTAACAACCCTCACCTGCCAAAATCTACTGCCCTGATTCTACCACCCTGCAATTTACAACATCGCTTTGTGTGTGTGTGTTTGTGTAAAAAACGGATATTTAACTTGTGCGCAAATGAAGCTGTCACTCAGCTGTCTAAAGAGAAACAAGACAGGAAGATAGGAGGCTAAAGTTTTATCCATTTGGACTGGTTTATACTAAGGCATGGATTAAATCGTTTTCATCGATGAGATCTCGTCTGTATCTGCTGTACAAATCACGAAATCCACAAGTTTTTTTTACTGTCAAAACTGCCACATAATTCAATTCAATTCAATTCAGGTTTATTTCTATAGCGCTATTAACAATGGATATTGTCTCAAAGCAGCAATTTAGAACAGAACAGAACAAGTAAGAATAAAAAACAACCCAAAAAGTCACCCCTAAACATCCTTACTGAAATGACTAAAACAAATCCTTCATTTTAAACAGCAACCACTTTCAGAAAGGTGTGTTTTTATAAGGATACCATATGATGTAAGCAATTAGCATTAGAAGTAAAACTAGTTAAACACAACGGTAATTGTTATTATCGTGTAATAACAGTTGCCCTGAGTCGTTTTAACAACAAATTTGAGGTAAATGTTAACATTTTCTACAAATTTAATTTATTTTTGTACTCGTTCATCCTCCTTGTATAGAAAATACGCTAGCTAAAACATGCTGTATTTCTTAGTTGCTTAGCAACAGCATTATGTTCCTAAAGTATAAACTCCCAATTCCCTATGGAGCAGACATTTCTGAGGTAAAAGTTAATATTCCCTGTAATTTTATCTTTATTTTTATATTCATATTAGTTTTTAGATTGTATGCATTAAAATGAGGCTAGCTACAATTATAATCAGCAGTGTATTTTTCAGTTTATTAGCAGCAGAAGTCTCTCTTCTATAATTAGTCTGTAATTGAAAAGGTGGAACATGGAGTCTGAACTTTAAGCTCTTAATTGGTTAGCAGGCCTCAGGCTTCCAGAGAGAAAGCTGAATGACCAGAGATCCTTCTGCCCAAAACAGGACTTAAAAAACTTCTGATCTCTTAAGCACCGAAAGCTGGCAATCTGATACATTAAGGATCTGTGGATTGAAGTGAGGTTAAAGCCAAAGAGCTAAAGTGCTCCAGTTTCATAAGGGGGCATCTGATAAGTCTCCATGATTTGAGCTCCCTGAAGGAACGGACTGGCTTGTACAGATTATCTTGAAAAAGGCCCACTGATTTGCAAGCAATAATCTTCTAAAGAGTGTGTGTGTGTGTGTGTGTGTTAAAATACTCCTCACTTGGCTCTTGGCCCTTTGGGCATCCCGCTTTGCTAACTCGGGTACGCTGAAGCAGCTTAGCATTCTTACTGTTATCTGACCAGAAACGTCTCCGTTTCCTAGACGGCAGTGTGGAATTAACCCCAGCTTTTAACACTTTAAAGCTTCAGTCACGCAAAAACACACAGATTACACTCTCAATTGCACATAACCTGAGGTGTGATCAAGGTCCAGCTAAAGACCAATGACATTATAAGGTAATCACTTGAATATAAGACGTGCCAATGATTTTTCACACAAGGAAATAAAAATGATTTAAAAATTCATGAAAAAAACCCCACAGGTCTCATTTCTGAATAAAAAAAAAGCAGATGTTATTTTACAGGTGTGACATGAGCAGGATATGAATGTGATGTTCCTGTATGATGCAGAAGGTTTTAGCCTTTATCCTGACTGACAGTGCGACAGCTGACTGCAAGCCTGATCCAGTGGGAACCACAAACACAAACAGCAGACTAAAGGCCAGAAAAGGGTTGCCAGGTCCACCACCAACACGTCACTCCGAAATAATCTGCTGTCTAACTGAGAATCATAAAACAAACATCTCTCAGTTCTCTACGTTCTTTGAATTTTGTTATAAACACAGGCTGGCAGTTCCTGTTTCTGCCGGTCCGTCACTCAATGCCAAAGCTAGAAACATAATAAAATAATAAAAAAACCCTAAACTGAACGATTAAATGTTTTTTTCAGGGATGTAAAGAAGCGTAGACCTTTGCGGTCACGTGGGTGTGGGGAATACCTCTGGATTTCATTCCGACAAAGCGGTTTTCCACGATGTCGATTCGTCCGACTCCGTGCTTTCCTCTGTGTAAAAACAAAAGAAAAAAAATGAAAATGCGTAATTCAGGGTCCCATGTAGCGGTTTAAAGCTACACTAATGCTCTGGTCACTCACCCTACTTCATTGAGATAACTGAAAATCTCCAGTGGCGTGTCTTTGAATGTTCCTTCCTTCAGGTGGCTCACCTTGACTGGTACACCTGTCACACACAGTTTTCTATTCATAAGTCATCATTTTTTTAAAGAAATACATACAAGAGGCAGGTAAAAACGAGCGTCCATACATACATGAATAGATTTTTAAAAATTTGTTTTATACTGCTTGATTTTACTGCTTTAAATCCTAAAAATAGATGTAAATTAATGAGCAAATTGTAATACATTTGTGTTTAACTTGTATTGTTTAACTTGTATTAACTGTGTATTGTTTCTTGCTTAACTAAACTTCTTCTAATTATTTATTGAAATTAACTGAAATGCCATCAATTTGTTCCTGGTCCCCCCCCAAAAAAACCACCGCATAAGCCGAATTTTAGCTTACAACTTAAAGCAAAAAAAAAAGAAAAAAAAAAAAATTAGTTGGGACACTTGTAAGTCAAAGGTACCACTGTACTTAGTTTAAGTTTTTTTCCCATCCAGATAGTCAAGACCAACTAACTTGGCTTGAAAATAAAATAGCCTGAGTTCAACACTGAAGAGATCTGGAGGAGGGTTAAAGTGATTTGGGAGGAGTGGTGGAAAGAGGTGAATAGGAGCACTGAAGAAAACACATAAATTCAAAAGCTTTAGTACTCTTAAAGCTGTGAAATTGTGAGCAGAGCCTTCAGTAATTTAATTACACACTCCAGCTATTGTGTCACCATGTCCTCTTAAGTGAGAGAGAGAGAGAGGGAGAAAGAAAGAAAGACAGAAACAGGCTTAGACCCAAACTTTTAGTTGTTAAAGTAAGAATAAGACCGTCAATAAAAACAGTCACCATAATGTTCGCTTTATTAATATTAATCATGGCAGTTTGTATCGCTGTTATAATTTGTCTACTTTGATTATCATGCTAGCTAAAGTTTCAGAGATAAGGAAAAAATCTATTGCTACTTAGATTCAGCTGTGAGGTTAGAATTTTTCTGCTGCCTCTTTGCTGCCATCCATGGTGAAAAAAAAGGAAACAATAAAACACATTTAAACATTTTGGCAAAGACCAACACCATCTAAACACCACCATGCCTGGTCCAGCTCTCGCTCCTTTCACCCCACATCCTTTAGTGCCCTATAAATAAATCACTGTCAATAGGCGACTTATTCATAGCATGAAATGAGCAACTCAGAGGCCAAAGGTGGAATCGATGCAATAGACCAAGGCTTAGGTTGGAGATCTGGAGCGACTGGAAGAAAGACAAGAGAGAGCTCGAAGACGCTTTTCAACAGAGAGAAGTAAAAAAAAAAAAAAAAAAAAAAAAAAGTGCTGATCGTTTTCCACCCATAACCGCCTACTCCCCCTTTTCTATGCATCTGGGAGCCTCATTAGCATTTAGCATGGTTGCAGTTGCCAATCACAGCCAAATGGAGCGGTCCAGGTCGCTCTTTCTCGGCTGTGGGTGTTAAAGCCCTGTTAGAATGACACGTAAAAAAGGGGGACTTGACAA
Organism: Bagarius yarrelli; assembly: GCA_005784505.1. NCBI lineage: Eukaryota > Metazoa > Chordata > Actinopteri > Siluriformes > Sisoridae > Bagarius > Bagarius yarrelli. The sequence continues at coordinate 3,233,726 of VCAZ01000029.1, forward strand.
AATATTTTCAGACATGTTCCTTTGTCAGACACCCCATTCCCATATCCTGGGAGTGCCCAGAAGGGTGCAAGGGCGCCCAGAGAGAGCAGGCCTTGCCTGAGGAACAATGCTGGGGATCACTGCAAATGGTTAATAATTAGATTAAAAGTTCAAATAAATTAAAGCACGGCGAGAACGCCCAGAGTCTCTCGGATTCCCCCCTCCAGTGTCCATCAACGTTCAGGTCCTTTTCTCTGTCTCAGCCTCTTCTCGGAACAGTACAAAGACATGGCAGACACAGTTGTAAGAAAAATTAAAGCTTTACATTTTTCCTCTCTTTTCCCCCTTCCTTCAAAACTTATCTCTGTCAGCCTTTCTCACTCTGGGGGTTAAAAAAAAAACGCGCGAGAGAGCGCTAGACTTGGAAAAGCCAAAGGGAGGGGCCAGGCTTGTAAAATGACAAGAGGAAAAAGGTTTAGTAGTTAAAAATTCTTTTTAATGGATGAGAAAGCAAGCGCTGAGAAACTAACCTCCGAAGAAAAGAATGAAGAGAATATTAAAAAAAAAAAAAAAAGAGGAGAAGTTTTTTACAGGACCAGAGAGGGGGGGAGAGGCGGGGGGGCTCTTTTGTGCGTTGTCAGTAAACCAGCTTTTCTCATGAACACTAAATGGAGGTGACTAAAATCTATGAATGCTGATCAGAAAAGAATCATAGAATAGCTTAAACAACACAATGACATCACCGTCTGAGCCAATCAGCTCGCTGGAGACGCGGGAGACGCTTTAGGGGATGACGACAAAAATGGAGAATCTGGTTTAACCTTTTTAAAGTTTGCAAAATGCGTTTTTATTTTTTATTTTTATTTATGTGGAATGTTATGAAATGTTATTAAATATATAAGTAATAATAAACTATTATATTTTATATATTCAAATATTAGCTTAAAAGGCAAGTTGTCACTTTTTTCACGTTTAATGTTGTAAAATTTCCACACAACAATCACTTCACTATAGCAGATTTTTTTCTCCATCAGTCTCTCATTAAGTTAATATGATAAAAAACAGGATACTTTGATGCTGAGAAACCGGAACCCGTAACCTCTTTGATTCTGAAAACTAACACTGGAGACTCCTTCCATATATATATATATATATATATATATATATATATATATATATATACATACATAATATACACATTATTATAAATGGTTTATGCTACAGCTAGCACTACAGTAAAGTATTTAACATAAACCCATTCAAAGTGCCCTTTTCCCCGATGGTTTCCATGGTAACAGTTATAATGGTGCAATGTTTTTGATGCGCACCCTTGTACATTATTATTACTACCACTATTATCACTCTTCCAATTCCAGGACACACGAACTATCGATCAAACCCAACTGGTTCGTGACTGTGTGTGAACATTTGCTGTCCTGTCCACACGGACTCATTTCGCTGTTCTGGGACATTCCACAGCCAATGACTGGCATTATTACCTGTGTTTTCATATTGGAAGTGTATTCGGAGCTGTAAGTGTGTCAGGATGGCTGGACTGAGACTAGCGGGACTGAAGATTGGTCAATATCACAACGCAGCAGGAGATCTGACTTTCATCACCGAGCCGAGTGATGGGGCAACATATACACACACAGATCCACACACAGACCCACACATACCTTTTTTGAACTCGAGCTCCAGCACGTCTGGTGTATTTGGAGAGGTTTCGGGGTTCTTGGTCATTGAGTAGAGGTCAGAAGGAGCATGATTCTGCCAAAAAAACAGAAACGAACAGTAAACATAATGTTATTGGAATAACGATGAACGCTTTACTGCTTCCACGTGACTTTTCAAAGAGGTTGTATATAATAGACAAAAAGAAAAAGATCAGATTGAGGTTGTGCAGTTTCGTACTGTGCATATGATACCTAAAGAAAGTATTGGCACCCCCACATAAAGTAAAAGCACATCTGTAAATGTCTGAGACGTGAGAGTGGTTGAAATTTCCATTTCGAGTCTCCGTCTCGTCGACATTTGCATGTTGGGTGGTGTGGGGTTGGGTGGTGGGGTTGGGCTTTGCCGAAAGATAACGGATTGGTGTGTCAGACGGAAACACTCGCTGATGATTACCTGACATTACGGCGAAATGGCAGACGGCGCATCCTGAGCTGAGGCGAACTGCAGGGGAGCTGTGCGAAATAACCACCGGGCGCATTTAAATGGAAACCTTTACCAGACGAATGTGACGATAACTAATCTACGTCCAAATGACTGCCCGCGCTTTACTTTTAACTAAACAGCATCCCTGACTGATCCGGCGTCACGTCCTGCCTGTTCCGCTTCGTCGCTTTCTGTCACAGGATAACAAGATGAAAGTGTAAGAAAACTGCTTTTTTTTTTAAAAAAAAAGCACAAAATCTATTTTTTTCCAAGCAGAGGCTTTTTGCTAAAGTGAACTGGATGTAATAAGCTTTTAGTTGAAGTTTTGGTTGCATATGTGGAGAAAGAAAAATAAAATCTCCATCACTGACTTTATGGAAATACATTTCAGGGCAAAATAGAATTTTATTATTTAAAATGGCTTAAATTATTAGAAAATTATGGAAAAAAGGTTTTCCTGCACTGCTGCATTTGTTTGCAATGTACTTTATTTTTAGCACTGATCTAGAAGCCTCCTCTAAAAACTATTAATCATTATCCATAATCAATAACTATTGGAAATTGACCTTTATTGTAAAAAAAACTACACTATTGTAAATACTAAATACAATAATACTAAATATCTCATCACTGGGCAGAACTGGTGGCTTATAGTAAGAATGTCCCGGGTTCGATTCCCCTGCAGGGGTCTTTCTGTGTGGAGTTCACATGTTCTCCCCGTGCTTGTGTGTGTTTACTCCGGTTCTCCGGTTTCCTCCCACAGTCTAAAAACATGTATGTTAGATTGATTGGTGATTCTAAATTGCCCATAGGAGTGAGTGTGAGTGTGTGTGTGTGGCCCTGTGATGGACTGGCGTTCTCTCCAGGGTGTCCCCCTCCTGCCTTTCACCCCTTCAGAGATGGCTGGGATAGACTCCAGCAGATCCCCGTGACCCCGAATTAGGGAATAAACGGATATAGAAGATAAATGAATGAATGAATAAACTCAGCATTTGTTGTATGTCACAGTGTAAATTGAATTTGTGTGTTAAATCAAGTAAACAGAGACTAAGTTTAAAACCCGGCAGAACTGAAACATCAGACTGAAATGTTCGCAGAGGAAACATTTTAGTAGCTACAGAGCCGAGTGATGCCCAGCAGTCCTGTGACGAGCCTCCACTTGGACACCTGGAAGGCCACAAAGGTAAAAAAAGGGGCGGAGCAGCTAGAATGTGAGCAGATCAATGAATTTCAATTCCAACCCCCTGCAGGTGGAGATGGCCCTGTTGCTTGGCCCTGACAGAGAGGCAAACCTTCAGGAGAAAGGAAAGCTAGAGGGAGAGAGAGAGAATGGGGAGGGGGGCATTGGTGGCAAATGGTCCGTGAAGTGGCCCATCATGTCTGCGCTTAGGCGGTTGACTATAAGGGTCTTTATCCGACTCTGCCCATATTGTTGTTCTCCGAGGCGAGTGAATGCGTGGCCCCTAAAAAAGGATCACGGCATGAACTTAGCGCGAGTAAATTTCTCGCTTTCCACATGTTAGCTGCCTCATTGCCTTTCAATCAAAGACCCGGAGAGAGAGAGAGAGAGAGAGAGAGAGAGAGAGGTACAGGGTGAAAAAGCAGAAAAAACGAGGGTGGGTTTAGGAGAAAGAGGAAAGAAGCAAGGAAAGGATAGAAGGACAGGGATGAAGATAAAGCACTGAAATCTGGGCACTGGATTGGAAGTGACATTTAAATCGCCTGCATTTTGATGATTTCGCTCTCTCTCACTCTCTCTCCTCTCTCTCTCTCTCTCTCTCTCTCTCTTTCTCTCTCTCACTCTCTCTCTCTCTTTCTCCCCTCTTTTCCTATGACTCTTTTTCTTTCTTTCTTTCTTTCTTTCTTTCTTTCTTTCTTTCTTTCTTTCTCTCCCTCTTACCCCACTCTCCTCCTCTCTCTCTTTCTCACTCTTTATCTCTCTCTTTTTTTTACTCTCTCTTTATTTATTTCTCTGTCTCTCTCTTGCTCTTTTTTCTTTCCCTCTTTTACTCTCTCTCTTTCTTTCTTACACTCTCACTCTCTTCCTTCTTCTCTCTGTCTTTCTTTCTCTCTCTTTTCCTCTTTCTCTTAATATCTCTCTCTCTCTCTCTCTCTCTCTTTCTAAATTGAGAGAGACAGAATACCGATTTGATAATGTTTTTGCATTCACCCCAGAGAAGTTTACAGACTGCTCAGCTTGCGATCACAGATAAATCAAAAAATTAACTGATGAATAAATATAGAATCAAAAATATAGAAACTATAAAAACAAATAAAAAATAAAACGAAATAAATTCAGGCAATCGGGTTTAACTGTTTAAAGAGACGCATTTTCCTGTTTTTTTTTGTTACTTTTATGCATTAATGCTGTTGAACTGCCAAAAAAACAAACCTTTATAATTGTAGTGTAAAATTAATTAATCAATTATAACGAACTGACGATAGAGTTCAACCGTTTTAATGATTATTTTATGCTCATACTTCACGAGTCTTCAGTGTCAAAAGCTGTAACGTCAGGAAAGATGACTGTGTCTGGTAACATTTGGTGTACTTGGTAAAGTGGTAGCTTAGTAGTATAACATTATTATAACAGTTTCAATACTAAACAGTTGAAAGGTTTGATATCGATGAGGTGAAAGGTTATAAGCGAGAATAAGTGAGATTTATTTAAAAGAATAAGCGAGACAGGAAGACAGAATTAGACACATCCTCCTCTTTCAGTTGATTTTTAATTCCTGTTATTTTTGGTGTCAGAACGAGGGCAAGTTTTTTTCCCCCTTCTGATCTGTGAAACGATGGACCACCCAGCGTTATACACCGTCCTCCCGCTGGACTCAGTTTTAATGAGTTAATGAGCGGCTCAAAGACACGTCTCGTTTTCCTCTCACATAAAAAGGTCTCATTGTATTTACCAAACAACAACGTGTCCCTTTCATATCTGTCCTCTGGTCACGCTCAGTTGGACCGACACTCTTCAAGAGATGCTATTTTAATGAGCGCTAACATGGCTGGAGGACACATCCGAGGTCAACTCAGGGATAGAGAGAGAGAGAGAGAGACAGAAAGAGAGAGAGACAGGTTGCCAGTCTATCACAGGGCCACACACTCACTCTTATTGGCAAGTTAGAATCACCAATCAGTCTAACATACATGTTTTTGGACTGTGGGAGGAAACCGGAGAACCCGGAGTAAACACACACAAGCGTGGGGAGAACATGTAAACTCCACACAGAAAGACCCCTGCAGGGGAATCGAACCCGGGAACAGTGATAAACACTAAGCCGCCGTCTTTTAACCAAGTCACCTTAAATATTAATACGTTTTCTTTAGTAATTATTTTTATATGTAAATTAACTTGTACATAAGTGAAATTTTTGCTGGTTCCACCCACAGGGATAGACAAAAAGTATTAATTTTCCTTAGTAACATCAATAAATCAAAACTAAAATGAATGATTAATGAATACAGAAAATCAATTTGTATTAACCCTCGAGATTAGAAAAGTTTTTTTTTTTTTTTACCTTCGGGTTCTCCAGTATTCCAGATTCGTAGCTGTAAAAAAGAGAGACCACATCTGCTGTTAAAGTCTGTGGGATATGATATGATGTGATTATTTTATAAATATTATTAACTAATTCCTTCATTTCCTATTAGAATCCGAAACCCTATACATGTTTTATGGATCATTATACCTCAGCAAATAACCTCCGGAACATCCAGCAGTTACTGTACATACCAGCAGCTACCAAATCTTCCAGAAAACAATAACTGTGATTCTTCTAATTCAGAAGCGACACCTCGTTCTTATTGACTAAATAAGTATCATTTAAAAAATATTTTTAATATATGATATAATCATTGAATTCATATCACTACATAATAATCAGAGACGGGAAGTAACTTTAATTAGATTTTTCTGGCTATTTTTACTTTTCTGGTAGTTAATTTATTTTTTTTTTTTTTACTTTTCTGGTAGTTGATATATATTTTTTGTACTTTTCTCGTTTTCTTACATATTTGGTCTATTATTTTTACGGTACATCTGTATCGCTGTAAATAATGCAAATTTCAGTTTATTCCCTTATTATTTAACTTTGATTTCCATTTTTAACTATTTTTTTATTTTAAGTCTATTATTTATTTTTATTCACAGACAATCATAAAAAGCATTTAATATCCAATGTGTACAATGTATAATGTTGTGTATGTAGAATAAAAGAAACTGTATTTAAATTAGAAATCTAAAACAATTCTATTCTAAATCATCTGATTGGATCTACATTAGAAGATAAATTAATTAGCATAACATTCTTTGCTTGGGGTTATTTTAATATGGACGCTGTTTCAAAAATCAGCCTTGGTGTAAATGTGATGATGTTGTTGTTTATGATGTCCGTGTCCTGGATTTTGGGGCTATAAGATCTCACCTGATGTGCATGAGGTTGGCGTCCATGCTCCAGGGGGCTTTTGGGGTGACTGGGACAGGAATGCCATGTTTCTGCAAAGAAGATTTAAAAAAATGACCTGATGATGTTAAAGAACGACTGCAAGCTCATAACATCTGTGAACATCTGGACACATCACTGAGCATCCTTATGGTCTGATTATAAATAATTATCTAACATTATCAAAGTGTTGGGCATAATTTGTTCATCATCATGTGATGGACATTATCACTATAGTGTTTTTTTCTACCTCTGCGTACTCCATAAGGTCCTTTCGGCCCCGGAATCGGTTGTAAAATTCTGGTATCCTCCAAGGTGAAATGATCTACCGCGGAAACAGAAAGTGCTCGATTTAAACATAAAGCTTAAGTAGGTTCAGAGATTTACACCCATAAAGGAAGAATCCTGCCCTCACCTTCACTTCAGGGTAGAGGGCGTAGCAGGTCAGCTCGAACCGAACCTGATCGTTGCCCTGGAAAAATAAAAAAATTAATCAGAAACGGACAATTAAGAATATAAGAACATAAACAGATCGGCTTTAACTGTAACGTTACTGAAAGATGGAGTGACATTTCTCGCCATCTAGTGGAGAAAACTAAAACTGACATGCTGATTTAAAATCTACTTATTAAAGACTGTTAAAGCATAAATTTTTATAACATATAAATTATTAACATATTATTAACAAATAAAAAATAGAAATATAAGTACATGGACAAGTACATTGGCTTTAATAGTAATTTTACCAAAAGATGAAGTGACATTTGTCGCCATCTACTGGAAAAAAACCAAACTAAAATGCTGATTAAATTTCTTGATTTATCAAAGCAAAAAAAAAACTTAAAGAATTTCCAACAAATAAAAAAACAGTTGATAACAGGTTAACAAATAGAATTTAATGTTTTTGCATCCTTTATACGTCTTTCTTCTGTAAAAAATCAGGAACATTAATATCTACATGATTTTTTAAAATCCTGGAATATAAAATCCAGATTTATGTTTTTAAGTTTAGTCACAACATATTCTACCTTTCTCAGACTTCGCCCCCATTTTTTCTCCTCTTTTATCAAATTTTGCAGCCATTTAACTCTAAGACTAAAGCTTATCATTAAATTGAGGCTTCTTGACAATGCTGATGGATATTGCTGAGACTACACATAGCGCACTAACCTTCCCAGTGGCTCCGTGAGAGACGTACTGCGCCCCCTCCTGAAGGGCGATCTGGACCTGGCGCCGGGCGATGCAGGGCCTGGCGATGGAGGTCCCCAGCAGATATCGGTCCTCATAGATAGCGTTGGCCTGCACTGAGGTCCAAATGAACTCTTCAACAAACTCAGCACGCAGGTCCTCAATGAAAACCTGTCTCACACACACACACACAGGACAAGACTGAAGACCTTAAACACATTAGTTACTAAACTATAATGAAGTAACTATAAGTGGAGCAGAACGATGACCCGCTGATTTTTCATTAATCTGATCGACATTGTTTTAATGTTTTAATTTTTACCTAATTTTTCTCTTTAACGCACCTTTTTTGCTCCAAGACTCTCTGCTTTCTTTTTGGCTGCCTCAAAGTCTTCCTCCTGTCCAATATTAGCCTGCAAACACGAGAAACAATAATTCATAACTGCATACAGATTAATCAGCAAACACACACACACACACACACACACTTATATATCTGCATATTTGCAATAAAATATGTTTTCATATATATATATTTTTTAATGTAAACTTAAAAGATGCGTTTTGAATATTTTGTTGATCTTAATGTTCAATATTCCTATAATTTTATTGACTTCCTTCAATTACACTTATTTATTACATCAGATATTATGTGCCATCCTAGTTTCCCAAAACCAAAAACTTTTTCTGGAACAGAAATTAGCTTCACTCTTTTTTTCTATTTTTTTGTGTGGCCAATTTTAATGTCAGTTAAAGATGACCTGCATTACTGTTACAAGTCCCATTTCGTTAGTTTTAATCAACTGAGTCAAATTAAAATGTAGAAAATAAGGAAACTCCTTCCTGCCAACATTCTTTATTATTTATTTCTGTATCTTTTTTAATTTACAAAAACAAAAAAAATACTTTCAGTTTCTTTTGTGTCCTCTGGCGCCACCTAAAGGCTGAAATGACTCTTTTCCCCACAAATAATGACTTAATATTTATATATATTAATGTTGTCTGAGGAATCTCAATATGCTGTAACTGTAAAAACATGCTGCTTTGATGGACCCTTAAAAATTTACTAACTCAGCTGCGAGTATCGTCCCTAATTTTAATATTATTAGCCTAATAAAGAATATTAGCCTAGTAGAGCTGTGTGAATATATCGATACCGATTACTATGCCAATATTTTTTTTTAAGTTTGTGTATCGATATTTTGACCTTGAGTATCGATACGTATTTAAATTACATTTTATACGGATTCATGTCCACGTTAATATTTAATCAAAACCGTTTGTGCTCCTGTAGGTGGCGCTGACACATACGGCCAATGTCTCAGAAGCAGGTTTGGGGGAAATAATAAGGGTGCCTCCGACTTGGCATTTGTTGTATTTTAGCTATTTGTTTTTTTGATGTATTGTAATGTGTATTTTATTGATATATATATCATGATATATTGTATCGTGACTATACATATTCTCCACAGGCTTATTTTCCTGCTAATGCCCCCCCCCCCAAGATCAAAGAGACACGTGAGGTAGAAAGATACGTCAATTAAAATGTTCTGCAATTGACCGCTTAAAAAACATCTTCGTTTGTCTCTCACTTCTGTGTCACCCAAACACACCCTTGACTTCTGTTTTTGATCCTGTACAATGTGCATTATTGCCAAACTGCAAGTCTGAACTAGTTTGTGCAGAATATATTCTCACCGCTCACATTAAATTATTCCAAACACGTATGAAGCAGTCTGACATGTTAGAAAGGTGTAAAATAAAACGGTTACAAAGTCAAAGGTTTACTTTAATGAAAATCATTACAAAAAATGTGAGGCCAGAAATTAGTGTTATTAGGTGTGGTAATGGGGCAGATAGGGCAGGCATTTGCCCGGAGCCTCGAATTTAGAGGGGGATAAATGACAAACAAGGATAATTATATGACAAACATATGTTTCCGTTATTCATTTTAGCTATTTTTCATTTTATTAATTATTATCTAGTGTGAGCACTTAAGCTTTAGCAGGTGATAATCTGTTACTGTGAATATACACAATAATATCTATTCATATCTCATCATAAACAGGTACTAAGATTGTATCGTATCTTAAAGATACAGTTTTGGGATGGTGTCGTGGTGTAGTGGGTGAAGGTGCTGACCCCCACCTGCACTCCGGCGACCCAGGTTCGATTCTGGCTCAAGCTCCCCCCTTTAACTCCCCCATTTCATCTCTGTCTGTTCTATCAATAAAGGCAAAATGCCCACAAAACACTTTGTTCTAAAAAAATTAACATATATGTACATTTATTTACATACCCCATATCCAGAGCGAATTACATTCATCTCCTACATACAACTAAGCAACTGGGGGTTAAGGGCCTTGCTCAGGGGCCCAGCAGAGGTAACTTGGTAATGCTGGCAATCAAACGACAATTAGCAGTCCAACACATTAACCACTGCGCTACCACGTTCCCGTAGTATCTGAAGATTATTCTCTCATCAGACAGATATGAATAGTGGGATGAATGGTGGGAATAGTGATTCCTGATACTTTAGAAAAAAAGTTAACACAATCAGTCGGTGTGTTTTTGTTCCAATCCTAAACACTAGTGTAACTGGAGTGACGGTGAAAAAGCCCTGTAATGCAGATAACTATCACATCAGTGTGCGGTCAGGGGGACAAAAGTGCATTGCTAGCAAATCTTTTATGTCCCGGAATGACGGTCGGTCCTACAAAAATAATGACACTGGCAGCTCGGTGGTTAAACAATTTCTGCATTAATAACCAGGAGCTCGAATCCAGTTTAGAGCTCATTCTGCCCCCAAAATAACAAATAAATAAATATAATATAAATCATTTTTAAGCCGCCTTATATTAACATTAAGTGAAGATAACGGGTCACATGATTCCATTTCTTTCCTGGTTGGAATTTAGCCCTTACAAGTTAAATAATTAAACAATCCCTTTAATACAGTGTGTTTATTACGCCCAGACTTTAATCTCACACTTTTTGTTAGTAAGATTTTAACTTTAAAAACACTGCTGGATTTTAGTTTAGTAGTCGGAATTATAACTGCTATAAAAACCTAAAATATCTGCTAGGATAAAATGCAACCATTGCAAATTTTCTATTATATCCAACATGCATATTATATTTTATTGAGTTTGAGTTTGTGTGTGTGTGTGTGTGTGTGTGTGTGTTATCATGGAATCTTTCAACTTAGACAAGGAAATAAACAGGGTGTAATTTCCAAGGTGTGTTTTTACCAGGTAGGTGATGACATCATAGCCTTGTTCCTTGAGCCACACCAGAATGCAGGACGTGTCGAGGCCGCCGCTGTACGCCAGAACCACCGTTCCTTTGGACATTTTTTCCACCTTTGTGACCTTTTATAAGTCAAGAAATAAAGAATTTAATCAGACTAAACACAGGATACTTCAGGGATCAAACTGGAATAAGGAAATGTTTATATATTAACAAAATTGATTGTTAGAATTTATCATATTTTTCTATATTTATTATATCTTTCTTTATTATATTATTAGATAAATAAGCCGTGTTTTCAATGTGCATGAATTTAAACCGTAATAAAAAATGTTAACATTATTACAGTTTAATAGATACTTTCACTCTGCAGGAATTAACAACGATACACATGAAACCAGTCCACGCCGGCAAGTGATCAGTGTGACAGGAACCCCTATGTTTAAATCACTAAAAACACGCTTTCTATCCACTGTAAGGAACAAACATTCATTCATTCCTCTATCTCAGCTGTCTCTGAAAGGGTGAAGGACAGGAGGGGGACCGGTCCATCACAGGGCCACACACACTCACTCCTATGGGCAATTTAGAATCAATAATCAATCTAACATACATGTTTTTGGACTGTAGGAGGAAACCGGAGAACCCGAGTAAACCCACACAAGCACAGGGAGAACATGCAAACTCCAAGCAGAGAGACCCCTGCAGGGGAATCAAACCTGGGTCCTCCTTGTTGTGGGGCAACAGTGATAAACACTAAGCCACCAGTTTTGCCCCTTGATCAAAGCATCTACAATAAAATCTAAAAGAATTGTTAAAAAGTGTTTCTGTATTTGTAACAATTTGATAATTTGTAGCACCAGGAACACGCCCCCCCCCCCTCCACCCACGCGCAGCTTATATTGGTTTGAACTGCCCATTAAACTGTCTTAAAAATTACCCTGGTAACTACCAACCACAGTATGGTAGGTGGGCTACCAAAAAGGAAAGAAATGATTGGTTATTTATTACAACATTTTAGTGCTTATTTATTTCCTACATCAGGAAGAGCATGAAGCGGATCGGGTGACGTGAGCAGCTGTCATTCTTCCTCTATTTTCTCCCTACAGGTTTAACTAACTTATTGCTATACAAGATTAATTAATTATATTTGTCTTTGTCTTATAATAAGAATAAAATATATAAACAAAGAAATCATTTACCCGATTACGAATAAATCGGGTTTTTTTTTATTACATGAGACCTTTCAGCCATAATATCAGCCACTAGTTGCTCCATTTTACCAGCAAATCTATAAATAACGTAATTATAAAACAAATAAACTTACCGAAACTGTAGATCAATAATAAAACACACAACCTTCTTACAACGAACAGCCCGAGCGTCTGGTCTTAAACGTATACAGGTCAGTGATTCGTCAGGGCGTTTGCTTGCAGTGAGCCAATCAGGTGTCAGATCGGTGTCTGGAGGGGGGGGGGATGGGCGGGACTAAATCCACATCACTCAGGCTGGATCATTTGCATGACGTTTACAGTAATAATAATAATTTATATAAAGTTAAATTTGTGTTTTTCCTTTAATATAAATTAATTTCATTCATGTATTATTGTTATATGTAAAATTAATGATTTATCCTTAAAGTGCAGAAATATTTTGTGAATTGTTCATTATAACTGTTTAAGATCATAAGTACAATATCTGTTTATTAGTAATTGCATGTATATGAATTATTTGATGCACACACAACAATCTGCTGGTAAACACACCTGTGGATGTGATCCACGGGAAGCTGTAAAACCTGTCCTTCAGGTGAACCGGGTTGATTATTTTCAGTCTGTTTCCTGGTTTCTTAGTAATCAATGTGTATAAATAAAAACTTGGTAATTTTTAGATCAGACCTTTTAAAAAATATATATAATCTCTTCGTACCTGCATGTCTTCCGAAAGTGTGCGGAGGAGGAGAACCTTTACACGTCAATCAATCAATCAATCAATCAATCAATCAATCATTGCAATAGTAATTAAAGACCTTTAATACAGATCTAATATTATTTATTCTTGTTACTGTTTTTTTTACTACTTGTTTGTTTGTTTTTTCTCCTTTATAATATTAATCTTTAATCTGAAGATGAGTTCAGTACAATAATCCAAGCGCAAAACTTTTTTCTTCCATTTATTCGCAGGATAAACAGCATTTTGGGGCAGTGGTGGCTGAGTTGTTGCTCTGAAGACCAGGAGGACCTGGGTTCAAGCCCCACCGCCGCCAGCCAGCCAACATAGTCCTTCAGTAATGTTCCCTAAAAAACATTTAAGTAAAACATTTCCAACAAAACTCTCTTAACCCTTTCTGCTCCTGCTTTATGGGACGAAACAAAGACATTTCCAGGATTGTTTAAGTTTAAGTTGTTAAAGTTGTCCAAGTCCCTTAATTAACAGATATTAATTAAACTGATCTGAGTGTTTTAGTGAGTTTTCACTGTAATGTCCTGTTTTAATTGAATTTGTAAAGCTGCTTTAACACAAATTCCTATATAAATGAAGATTAATTGAGTTGATTTGATTTGACATGACAAAGAACACGTGTGCAAACTGCAGGACAAACATTGCTAATATCCCACGTTGTACAAATGTAAAAGAAGTTGTTCAATTGTCTGTCTATTAGCCTTGGGTTATGATGTTAGCATTGGGTTATGCAGTTAGCTTATGTTTTACTCCTACATTTATGGCATTCGTCCTTATCGAGGGATTTACATTTATCTCTTTTATACAACTGAGTAATTGTGGGTTAAGGGCCTTGTTCAGGGGCCCAACTACCAGTGGCAACTTGGTGGTGCTGGGAAACAAACTATTTTTCAATAAGCAGTCCATCATCATCCACATGATCTTGCAGTATAAAACCTTTCTAAAGACTATAAAACATCTAAGCGCCCTGTGCAGGCAATAAAACGTCTCTTTTGTTATTAAAAAAAGGCTCTGGGTTTCCTGGTTCTGAGGCAACATCGGAATTTTGTGCGGTTCCAAAAATACTTGAACAAGCAGTTTTGTGTTTATGGTGTAATTTCGGAATTTATTTCAGTTTCCGTCTGTGTGAGTCAATTATACTTCCTTGTATGACTTTTCTTTCCTTGATAGAACTCTTCCTGTTAGTTAAAGGCCTTTGAGAAACAGCAGCCGGAAAATCCGGGTTGGGATGTACAGTAGATAATAAGGGGGTTTTCTTTTAAACAAAAACTGAAGTGATTTTAAGATGCTTTCTTTCCTCACTGCTCTCATATGGGTACAAGAATTATTTTAATGATTTATTGATTTTTACTGCATTAAGGAACAATGTTAAAACATTTAATAAAAAAAACAAAACAAAAAAAAACATTTCCAACAAAAGTATCTAAAATTATAAAAATGAAAATGTTATTAGTTATAATTAGAATTTGGACACTCAATGGTGGCTTGGTGATAGTTACAAATGTCACACTATTGGAACTGTGGTTATAACTTATTGTATATATTTCGTAGTCAAATAAATGATCATTCAATTGACGTAGTATTTAAACTTAAACAAATCATGGTTAAGGTGTTGGACCACCAACCTAAAGATTCCACCAAGCTACCACTGTTGGGTCCCTGAGCAAGGCCCTTAAACCCTTATTGCTTAGTTGTATAAATTAAATAATGCTGTAAATCTCATTTACAGTAGTATGAATAAAATTACATCGGCCATTTTGATACTGACGCGTGACACGATCACAGCAGCGCAAATTTAAAGTTGGATCATTTTTAACTTAAATAATGTTAAACGAGTAAAATTTAACTCTTTTTTTAAATTTAAAGCTAATTAAGGTGCTTAAATCATGGGATATTAAAATGTACGTCAAAAATCCCGGCGGGAGTATAGATCTCATCCCAGAACTTTTCACACCACTTTTTTGCATACTAAAAATTTAGACATAGTTCTGGTCTCACACACTTATTTTACCTACTCTATTAGTATGTTAGTATGCTATTTCAGGACGGGGGCTATAGTTACAAACGATCTCGTTATCTACTTGTTATTTATATATATACACACACACACACACACACACACACACATTTACTGAAAATAAAACACAGAACATTATTAGACCTGGAACAGTTTTGTGACCGTCCTGGATGCAGTGTAGTACAGCACATGCTGTGTTATTAAGAAGTGTTCAATCATCGATCATTAGTAAAACAGTAGTTTAATCAGCCGTCCATCTTAACACATTTTTCTCTTTCTGACACACTTATTTTAGTGTAAAGTATCCATTTATTTGTTTATTTGGAATTTTTCTTCCCTCTATCAGACCCAACAAAACCTGTTGTGCCAAGCTACGATGCCAGTTTTATAGAGGAAAAAAATAAATAAATCAGGTTAAAGTCAAAACTGAACAAAGTTTATGAACAAAAAGCTGTTTTATTTATTTGCTTTTATTTCTTTTCCCCGCCGGACAACAAAAGTAAATAAACAAAAAATTATAAACTTCTTTAAATCAATGTGTTATTTTACCAACAGTAAGAACACGGATCGAGACCTGCACTATTCGGCCAGGGCGGAGCTGTAAAATAATGTTTTTTGTTTAAACTGCAGGTCTGTCTATTATCTGGAGGTTTTTCTGCCTATTATATTTTTGTAGGGTGGTTTATACTAAACGAATCCCTTTACCTGATCCCTGATCAGCAATAGCGGAGCTCCTGCACACCATGAATGCAAAAACGTTTGACTTGACACATGGATTGATTTCAGGCGAAAGAAACATCAGAAGGTGCAACACAAACGATCGAAGGGGCCGGTTCGGTTACGCAGTTCTAAACTATGTTGTCGTTTCACAGAATTTATACGCGTTCACATTCACAGCTAATTCTCAAGTGTTCCAAAAACAACCATAAAGCAACGCACATAAGAAGCATCACGACAGGAAAACGCTTATGATGTTTCACAGACATCATCCGTGCAAACAGTGACGGTGGGGGAACAACAAAAATAAACTTTAACTCAGACAGTTCCTTATCATACAGGCTTTCCAGTGGGACATGATCAGACATCTTAAAAACTCATGTCCATGTGAATTTGTAAAAACAAACTGTGAGATGTGAAAACAGTAAGTGAGCGAGAGAAAGAGTGAAAGAGAGAGAGAGAGAGCGACAGAGAGAGAGAGAAAATAGAGTTGGCTCCGAGTTATATTGATTTTGTGGGTCCTTATGTCCTAGGCAGTGGCTGTTTGCTTTTTTCCTCCTGAATAAGGAAATGGACTCTCCTCACCACTCCTTTTTCTTCTCGTCCATGGACACGCCGCCGGGCCCGAGGGCCACCACTAACAGCAGACCGCCGACAACCGACGTGGTTTGGAAGAAATCGTACTTGAGGAAGTCGTGCATGGGCTTGTAGGCAGGCACTGTCCAGAAGGCGTTGAAGTACACGTTGATAGCCATGAGCCACACCACCAAGGTAAGAGCAGCCAGCTTGGTTTTAAAGCCGATGGCCACCAAGATGATAAGGGCTGTGCCCACCATGTTCTGTAGGATCTGAAAGGATTGAAGATGAGTGTTACAAGACATATCTATATATTATATAATAAACTAAGAAACTTCTGTTTCCTAAGAAGAGCTCTTACAGAGAAGAAGCTGGAGTCGAAGTGCAGTAATGTCATGAACATGAGAACGAGGAGCACACGCCCACCCAGCTGCATGTACTGCTTTGGGGAGCTCTCGCCCATCGTAGGCACACCGGCGAACATACTCTTCCCTTCAGAACGGGACTCGGCCAGGAGTAGCAGCAGTCCACCTCCCAGAGCCATGTTCCTGCACACAAACATCAGCGGTGAAGATACATTTACATTACTGCCTTTGGCAGACACTTTTTCATCCAGAGTGAATTACATTTAGCTCATTTATACAACTGAGCATAAGGGCTTAGTGGTGGCTTAGTGGTAGCTTGGTGATGCTGGGAATCAAACCCACAACCTTTGGGTTAGCAGTCTAATACCTCAACCACTTTGCTACACTCATCACGGAGTGTATATGTTCTCTTAGAGCATTAAGGATGCATGTTAAACACGGGGCTTGCAGAATTAATAATAAAAGTTGTGATGTACATAATAAATTTGGTCTGATGCTGTGGCATGGTGTGAATTTGAAAACTCTGCGTAAAAAAATAAATAAATAAATCAAGACCCTAAGTCACACTCACCTCATCAAAAACTTTAGATCCCATAAAATACTGTAGGCAACCGTCTGAAAAAGGAAATGCCATTAGATTAGAATCAGATATTTAAACCTCTGTTAAATAGAAAGACGTTCTTTATTACCTGTAGCGCGATAATGCCGAATAACCCGAAGCAAGCATACTGTACAAAATTTCTACTGAGGACAAGAACACAGCCGCCTGAAAGAGGGAATAATGGCGGTTAGAATTTTTAACATGTTAGAAAATGACCATATTTGAAAAAGCGTCATTACCCAGCTGCCCAAAAAGATTAAGGAGAACGAAGCACGTGGCCAGGAAGTAGCCGCAGCCCCAGGTGGCTTCGATGTAGTCTCTCTGCTCGTACCACTGAAACCACATGCGGATGCCATCCTCTAGAAAAGTGCTGATGAGACAGAGGCGTGCCAGGTGAGGCAGGTAGTGTTTCGTCACTCTGAGGAACTGCAGGTAGAAAAACAGAGGCGCTCAGAATCAATATAAAACACATAATACATTTAGGCCGCCTATGATAATGAGTGCTATTGAAATGTGAAGAAACATGTTTTTGAACTAAATCTCCTGTCCTGTCTTTATTCCTCTGTAAATATTTAAACTGTAATGATTTTAGGCTAAACCTAAAAGTGTTGTTATATAAACTAATATTAACACCTGCCTTATAGCAATAATCTATCTCATATTTTTATGTTTAAAAAAATGAGCATGTCCACACACTCGATTTAAAGACAGGAGTGCAATCTGTGATCGGCAGCGCCACCTTCTGCTTACACCACATCAGCACCAACAACATGAGGATTTGTTGTACAAAAATTACACAACCTATTCGATATTCTATAATTAAAATCAACCAACCAAATATTTTACAATCATAACTCATTGCAAATTTCAATATAGTCCCATCGTATGTTTCACACTCTGATTAATAAAGCTCCTCCAGATCCTCCTCACCCTCAGTTTATTGTATTTCAACACTCGGTTATAAGAACGGCTGAATGTTCTACAGTTACAAGATAAAAATACAGTTCAGTTTTATTATAATCAAAGATATAATAAATATAGATTTATTAACTACTAATTTTATATATATATATATTATCTATAATATAATATATATATATATATATATATATATATATACTACACTCTTGCAAAACCTTTTTTTGATGATTTTAAATTTACATAAATTTCTTTGTTCGGCTGGGTTTTTTTATATTCTCTTTCTGAACATTGTAGAACTTACAAGCAAAAATAAAAAAAAATAGGTACAATATTTATCCATTACCTTTTAACACAAAGACCACATTTTTAATCATTGTAATAAAGAAATACACTTTTTATTGTATTTATATATTATATATTTAATTATATTAAAAATATTGTAAAATGTTATATATATATATATATATATATAAAATAAAAAACTATAACTATATAAAACAATAAAAAATAAAAAATTAATATTACAAAAAAAAAAAAAAAAAATAACTACAAATATAAAAAAAAATAAAAATAACATAAATGTATACTAATAAATGACACTTCTACACACACACTATGTTTTTTTTGCGGAAGGCAGGGTAAGGTTACAAAGCTCAAACTTCACCTCTTTTGATTAGACAAAGAAGTTTGCCGCCGTCAGGGTTTTTAATCTAATCCATACTCTTATTATGCCTCCACCCCACCCCACCCCCATCTTTAAATACCCCCTCGTCATTCAGCCACGTTTTAAAGCCACTCATTTAAGAAGCTTGTGCATAACATGCTTGTTAACACTGCATCCAGGGTGGACTGATAGAACCGTCTGACTCACCGATTGGCTGAGGCATTCTGAGAAGTGCTGAGGTGGAACCGACTGAGTGGGAGGGAATGTGTGTGTGTTTTGAACTGTGGAGCCAAACAGAGCTTGTGCTAATCACATAGGTTCACTCATGGGGTGGGGGGGGTGGGGTGGGGTGGGGTGGGGGGGTGTCATGGCTAGGTTTCTAAAAATGCTCATGCTCAAGTGTAAAGAGCAAAACACAAAAACCTACGACTTATTTTACTTTATATGTCCAACTACTTTATTACACACCACTGATTTTTTAGAGGAAAGACAATGGATGCAGAATACATTTATTTTAATACGTTTATAAAAATTTAGTTAACTAAGACTAAGAAATCGGTTAAAAATAATTATTATATATATACACACACCACACGCTAACTCTTTACATGTAATTTCTTTATTTCTTTTGACCCCAAAATACCATTTCAAAAGTAACATAAGCGATGAAAAACTGACTATTATAAAATTTTATAGTTTTTATTTCACTCATCTTTCGATGCTGGTTATTTGACTAGTACAGTATAGTAGCGATTACAAGGTATTACAATCTGGTATTATACCAAAATTATGGTATCAAGCTATACCTAATATATATATATACTCCAAACACATCTACACTACAACCACAACTGTACCACCTACAACATCTGGAGCAGTTCAGAATCAATATTTATCTTAATATTAATATAACATCACAAAAACATTACAGACATCAATAACATCTATCAGACATTTAAAAGGCTGTAAGTCAGTGTTACCGCTCGGCGCCGCTGGTGGATCAGCATCTATTTTGTATAGTATAATATAGTTTAAGTTCCACGGGCAGCGCTACTGATTCTGAAGACAGATTAGATTAACATGGCAGCACATAGAAACTGAAATCTGATTGGACAAAAAAATGTAACATCCAAATACACGTACTGGAAGCAGTGCAGCGAGAGAAACATTACGAAATGAAGAGAATAAACTGCTGGAATAAATTATTACAATTTAATGGAACTAATATTAGAATTTAGGTTGTAAATGTAGGTCAGTGATTCTGATAGTGTTTAGAACAGCAGAGAACCACTGACTGACTGACTGACCCGCACTGCACATCACTGCTACTATATATCGGTTATTTTTCTTTATATCGTCACGCGATTGTACAGACATTTTACAGTCTGTTTGGACAAAATATCAGTGACAGACAATATCGATTCAGCGCAGTTCCAGTCAGTGACCTGTTCCAGCAACGCCAGAGACGAAACACCACAAAGACCTGTTTATAAACGAGTGTGTAGGACTGTGTGTGATCGGGAGGTGTCCAGCAACAGCTGGCAGATAATAATGACCTTGTTATAGAAATAATGTATAACTAAGGCTGCCATAATTATTAAATAACCGTATGATCGCAATTAATCGACACGACATAACCACGGTCGTTGTATCCAACCACAATTATTGCAAAAGGGGGGGAAGTGTAGTAACTTCCAACCAAAGTGTGTCACAGAGTGAAGCGGAGTGATAGAGCAGGATTTTAGCAACTGTCTAGAGCAAGAACAAATTCATATACTGCTCAAACAGTTAATTTCCTTAAATAAAATCCATCCATTTATCTATAACACAATATTAACAGTGACGCAGTAATAAGGCACTAATTTTTCCATGGCGTGAACATAGAGCGAGGAGTAAAGGAGGAGTGAGCAAAGAGCCGGGAAATGAACATTCGGAGCAGCGCTGAATTGGGGCGGTTATAAAATGCTTCGAGCTGAAATTCGCCCCAAAAAAGGCAATAAATCGTCCTAAATAATTGCAATTATTTATTTAACAATTAATCGTCACCTAAAATTCATAATCGTGACAGCCTTAGATAGAAAGTCAATAAAATGCAGGGACGATGCGATACGGTAGTTTTGGCTTCGGTACGATACCAGGATGTAAAACCCTCGATATTAATACTAAAAGTGGCAAATAAACATCAGCAAAAAAGATATAGTAATTACTAATTACTAAAATTATAGTAATTACTTAATTCATCATAAATATTTAATAATATTAATTAGAATATTCATCATATATAATATTTTATTAATCTCAATTAGAATATTTATCATATGCAGTATTTATGAATTTTAATTAGAATATAGCATATATAGTATTTATTAATCTTATCTAATGTTTGGTGTGTGTGTGTGTGTGGTTAATGTGTTTCATGGACATTTAATGCATACATTTATGATAACAGATTAACAAATAATTAAAGAAACATTAACTAAACCTGTCAACAAAAATTAAATAAAACAATTTCGACATTTAGTTTGTAATAAATGTTTGCAAAGATTTTGTATTTAATACACAAGTTAGTAGTTTTATATTAATATGTCCAGTTTCATATATTCATTAAAAAGCTTGTCTTTATGACACATAACTGCAATCAACAAACAAACAAATCAAATCTGAATGTAGAAAGTTCTAAAGTTAAATTAGCCAATTAGCATTAGCTAACAAGGGCTAGTCGATATTTCTTTTCATTCGTTTAAGTCGTACAAAAGTTACACCGTAACGAAAGAGTAATTCGTCCTGTTTTTTGACATTTCTCTCATGTTAAGATAGCTAAGCTAGCTGTGTGTGTGTGTGTGTGTGTGTGTGTGTGTGTGCGCGCGCGCGCGCGCCTCCTGCCATTCAATTCCACTTTGCTTGCTAAATAGCCTAGCCGGCTAGGCTAATCAATCCTACATTTTGAGGTAAAAAAAAAAAGACAATAATTAAATTTTGTTACCTGATCCGCAACATCCTCCGCCGTGCTCATGATATCCTCCTGCCCCATGGCTCGTCAATTCCGGGGAAACACCGCTGCTACGGCAAAAATCTGGGGTATTTTGTTCTTTCCTCTTATTTTAGACAGTTATATATTTGCCCCCCGCCGCCTGTCTGTGAAGACTAGGCCGCCTCTCTACCCACAATCCTGTGCGCGCCGCTACGGTACGACGTGATAAACCACAACGAGTCGCGCGGACCCGCCGTGTGTGCCACGTGTACCGAGGAGGTCTGCGAGTGTGTGTGCAATCCAACACACACACACACACACACTTTCTCATTAATATCATTTTTTCCATTATTACAAGTTACTAAGTCATTATTATGAGAAAATATCTCATTATTTCAATTTTATTTCTTATTATAAATACTGCTATACAATTGGACCTTATACATTAGAATATATGAATGAATTGAAAAAAAAAACACTGCTGATTTTTCATTACATGTTTTTAAACGAGAAAATAAACTTATAAATAATGAATACTGTATAAAAACAATACAATAGGCTGTACTGGAATAAACTGGTTTTATTAAGTATAATGTACAGCATTTACCTTGGAGATCAGACGACTCCACTTGCTAGTACGCATGTCTGACCGATGTTCACTGTGGCGGTTTATTTATTTTAATGCCTGTAGAAGTCATATGAGCTGGAATTAGCAGAGCTGAAGATGTTGAGGTTTTCTCTGGGAGTGACGAGGTTGAACAGGATTAGGAATGAGTTCATCAGGGAGACTCATGTTAGATGTTTTGGGGAGAAAGTCAGGGAAGCACAGATTGAGGTGGTTTGGACATGTCCAGAGGAGGGATAGTGAATATATTGGTAGGAGGATGTTAGAAATGAGGCTACCAGGCAGAAGGTAAAGAGGAAGACCAAAGAGGAAGTATGTGGATGTGATAAACGAGGACATGAAGTTAGTGTGTGTGAGTGAAGAGGATGTAGAGAAGAGGGTTAGCGGGAGACAGATGATTTGCTGTGGAAACCCCTAAAAGGGACCAGCTGAAAGGAGAAGATGATGTCATATGGATTGGTTGTTATAAATATATATCGTTAGAAATGGGGGAAAAAATCAACAATTTGCAGTTGGGTGTCTAAAGCTGGCCTGTAACGCGAATTTTAGCTTGGAACGCAAAGCAAGAAAATCGGTCGAGAGACGAATCGTATCTCTAAAAACTGGTTAGTTGGGAAATTCGTAAGTCTGTACTTAGGGTACCAATGTATCCAATAGTGACGATGTAACATCACTGCTAGCTAAAATATTACACATGTTCCTGCTAAAGTCAGCTGTTAAAATGCAATAAATGTAGCATAAATCAGTGAATCTGAGTTAATGTGGTTTTATGATCACTTAAATAATGCCGCTATTTTCATCAAGCAGATTCAGAGATTAAGGATGTTATACTAATGTTGTCCAATAGAGGGAGCCAAAGGAAAAAAAAGCAAAGACTTTCATTGCACCAGTCCAATCCTATGAGCCAAAAATATTAAAACATATTTTAACATAATTTTTCAACACAATAATAAAGCTACAACAAATAACAACAAGTTTTTAATTCAGGCTACAAATGATAACACCAATCTTTTGACCCCTGCACACAGAACACATACAATAGAGGGCAAATTACAAAAAATAGCATGTTTAAATCCCTTTTTTTTTTTTTTTTTTAATTTTCTGGGGAAAAACTATCAAAATCTACTTATCAACTGTTACATAATTCATGTATTTTATTCATAAACACCAGAAACATAATTCTATAAAACTGTCTATTGTTGAGTTTCCACAGCAAAAGGATGATCTGCAAACGTGGCTCTGAGCGAATCTGTATAGCTGCTCTTATCCATCCAAGCGTGTCGTTTAACCGCCACGGATGCTGCCATAATCCTTCCAGAAAGTTCTGCCTGGTGTGAAGAGAGCAGAAAAATAAACTCTCCGATGAGCTTAAGCTCGCTGAGAACATCTGGGAGGCTTTGACAGGTCGGGTTTTCGGAAACCTCAGCCAAGAGGCGTCTCTGATAATCTGACAAGTAGCGCAAGTAGTTAGCCATCTTCACTAGCATGCCGGCGGTTCGATACGAGTTCTCCGCAAGCACTTCGATGAACCTCCAGTGCTCAGGAGGATCCGGCCGATTTCTGGTGCTTGCAGGTGTGACGGCTTGGAAGATGGCTGAAATGAGCTTATTGACTTGGGGCATGTGATCATAATTTGGAGCCTGGCTTTCATGCAGTTTGTACCACTCGGTAAACAGCGGCCTGTAAGGTGGTGAGGTCGCCGGGTTGGACCACGTCATTTTGATCAAGTCCTTAAACTCTGGCAGCATAACTGGATGCGGTGTGTCGTTCTGTGATTCAGGGAAGTTGATACCCAAGCGCTTGGCCGCACGTAATATGAGACTCTGCAGCTGTTCGGATGTGAGAAACTCTTGCAATGAACTCAACTGAGGAGATAAACTGGATTTTGAAGCATGTAAGATTTCTTCTGGCCCGTCTTCACGTTTCACTTCAGGCAAAAGAGAAGCAGATCCAGAAGCGGCGATGGTACCCGTCTGCTGTTCCTGATCCATCTGAGATATGCTGAACGCTTGGGAGGTTTCTGCTGAATGTGGGACATTGGATGAAGTCCTTTTCTCCAAAGCACTAAGTCTACACTCCATAGCACTCCATTGCACTTGCATGGCTTTCTGCTGGGCTTCCAGCTTCTGCTGCATCATCTCAAGCAGCTGATCCTTCTTTCTGTCAAGTTTTGTGGAACTCCTTGTTTCCCGTCGTGACCTCTTCTTTCTAACAAACTCGTAAGAGGAGTCCGAGCTCCAGGACGAACACGAGGAAGAAGACGGGGATTGTTTCCGTCGCCGTCCACATGCCCTGCTTGAGTGCTTCATGCAGCAAGAACGACACCTAGACGAGTGACGTCTCTTGCGAGAGGTCGAAGGTATCTGCGTGGGTGGTACAGATGGAGTCAAATCTAGATTATGCGGCAAGGCGACATGCGATACGTATGTACCTTTTACCGCTGCGGTGTTTAAATCAGGCCGATCCACAGACGGCGAGAGAAGAGTGAACATGACAGGTGCGGCGGAGAAAGATGGAGCAGGAGTAGAAATTTCTGTCTCGGGTACGGCAGGTGTAGCAGACACCAATTTCATTGATTTCACTTCTTTAACCGGAACTGATGAAGCCACCGGATCAGATTTAGCCTGATTTCCGGTCTGAGAGGCCTCATTTTTCCGCTGCTGGGCCTCCTGATGAATGACCTCCTGCACCTTGGTGAGACGCTTGATGCAAGTGCCCCACTCCATCTTGGCACAGTGCGGACATTTTCCATACTCCAGGACTGCCTCTTTGGCGTGTTGGATTCCCAGGCAAATTAAACACTTCTCATGCGTGTCTTTAGACTGGATTTTATAGTTGCGGCAGGAACACCAGACAAATTTCACTGCTGAATTTGCCATGATGGACGACAGGAAGTCCTGTAACGGGCTGAAGGGGTTTAGGGGAGGATCCAATAACCTGCAGATGAAAAAATTAAATATATAGACAGCAATGTGTCAAATTATGTGATAAACAAAAAAACTAAAAATTAATATTGTCTTAAAAGTGTAAAAATGTCTACGTTTACATTTTTGTTACTTGTATTTTGTGTTCCTGTTGTATTGGAAATCTTTTATCCGTTTACTTTTTAAAATTTTTAATCTTAATACAATATATATTAACTAAATAATATATTAATATTAAAACAAATTGATTTATAATCTAAAACAAAGCCCAGACCCAGACTCACCATAAAAACGTGCGTAGAGTCTTCAACCCACCCCCCACCGGTAAACACAAAACAGCAGCGCGTCGCCTTTCAATGACGTCAGAGAAGCGCGACGTACCATCATTGAAAGAGTGAATCGAGATCAGTTATTTTTGAAAAAAACTATTAACATTGCAAATATATTATTAGTTAAATGTATGCGATCCGGCAGGGACACGGGATTTATATTTTAATATTACAACAATAAATGACGTCTTTTTTTTTTTTTCTTTTTGCAGAGAAAGAAATGAATCCGAAACTTTATTGCCAGGAATGTTAAAAATATGCAAGAAATTTGTTTTGGTGACAGAAATTTTTATGACAGAAACAGAACGACAGCGACAAAATGAGAGAAACACACATATAATAAAAAGAATAAAGTAAAATAGAAGTATATTGAGTATATATGAAAACGTAAAAAAACAAATACGCAATATACCCCCTCCCCCACACACAATAGATTTTATTTGTGTTAAATGCACTTCTGGATGTGCCACAATTAATAGCCACAAAAGTGGCTCAACTTCCTTTCCTAATGATTATTATAGTGATGGTGCCACCTACCGGCACTATGGGGTCACTAACCGGTCATTAAAATAATTGATTAATTCATTAATCATTCATTCATCTTAGCCACCAGTGCTGCCCTGTAACTAATTAAGGGAAACAAACTGTTCTTGTGTCTGGCCATTCTGGTGTTCAGTTCTCTGTAATAGTTCTAAGATGAGGTGTGTAGGGTGGTGTAGGGTGGTCACTTTAATTAGACTACACGAGCTCAAATTACACACAAGCACTTGCATGTATAAAAATATGTTATTTTAATATGTTGTTATATAACAACTAATAAAAGTGAAATGGGCACAACACCCGTCCCTGATTTACTCCGATCGCTCTTCCTTGCACTACCTGGTGTACATCCAATAATTTGGATATTTTCTTTCAGTTTTCTCGAGTTTTCCCCAGAGTCTATATTCCAGAGTAATAAACAACGATTCGAATCCTCAGTCCTTGATAAAATTGTGCACAGAAATAAAAAAATAAAAAAACCTTCAAAATAATGCAATCATTTTATTGTTTTCCATTCTTCACTCGTTTGATCTGCTTGAAACCTTTTTTCTTTTGGTTCTTTTTTAATTTCTTGGTTAATGCAGCCGACTGGACCTGTAAAGGGAAAGAGCGACGCTGTAAGAAATCTTTAGGTGACAATAAGTGTTAAATACTGTTATATGACTTCTTGTGGATGTAGTTGTAGGAGAGAGAAAGAACACAAATAAGAGCTTCTATGAAACATTCTTTTTTTAATAGAAGCATGGAGTGCACTGAGAAAAATAAACCTTTTTCCGTTTCAGAGTTGTTTGTTTCTCTTCTTCTGCTTCAGAAACCTCCATATCATCATCATCATCATCATCATCATCATCAGTCTGGAATTCATCTTCATCCTCCTCCATCTTTTCCTGCTCTTCGGATGTCTTTAGCGTGAAAAGAGTGGCTGTAACAAAGACAAGAGCAAAATCCTTCTCAAAACGTCCAACACGATTCAAGAGAAAGAAGTAGAGCAACATGTTAAATAAATAAAATTAATTTAATAAGGCGAATGCTGGTATAAAAGCCGCATACTAACATGGATAGAGATCCGACATGCTGTCATCGGAATCGCTGCCTTCTCCCTCGCTGGAGCTCGGAGCCCAAATGCCGCTGTCTTGTTTCTGCTTGTGTTTGCCTTTTCCTTCGCTCCTGCTCTCCATGTCGTCATCCGAGTCTCGGGGTGGCTTTTTCTGACGGAGTCGAGCGGGGACGAAATTGACCCCTTGTTTCAGGCATTCCTCATCTAGAGAAACGATTAGGATACGATGAGACAGATGAGAACATTGAGCACTACAGCAGCAGTTCCTAACCTTTTTTTTTTTTGTCTGAGATCTTTTTTTCTCTTAGAAAATATTTTGGCAGTGATTAAAACCAGGAACTGATTTTTTTTGGTTGATTTCCTATAGAAGTTTTACTATAAAATAACAAAAAGTACAACCTTTTAAAGAATTCATTGTAATTATAGCTTGATTTCTGTTGTAGAAACATTTTAGGACATATTGTTGCAGGAGAATAAGGAAATGAAAGTTGCAGTAATGTAATGAACAGCCTGTGTGTGTGTGTGTGTGGACGCTTCAATACTGATCTAACAAAAAAGCGAATAGAAAACCGTGTCAAAGTGTGCTTACATTCTGCTAGAGCTTTCTTGAACCGTTTTCCACCGACATGCCGGAGGACATGATGAGGCATGCGATTGATGTGCCGCAGAGTCAGCTTGCAAAATAGTTGCTTTCTTTGTCGAATAAAAGAGCAGATTCAAAAAAATAAATAAATTATGCATGTGTCACATTACAGTCTGATAAAAAGAGAAGTGATCTCTGGTTCTTCATACATAACCAAACTTACGGCTGTTTTGTGCTTGGAACCAAATGAGGTTCATACTGACTGTAGTTAAATTCTTTTCCAGCACTAAGTTTCTTGTATTTCTTCCCAGATATGAAGCGCTGCAACTCTGCGAGGTCGCACGGAAGCTCGTGGCCATTTAATGTGCACTGGATCTGAAATCAGACATGATCATTAGGACAATTTTAAGACAAGATCTTAAATCAGGGGTGTCCAATCTCGGTCCTGGAGGGTCGGGATGTCCCGGTCTCTCTGTCTGCAGAGTTTAGCTCCAACCCTAATCAATTAAACACACCTGAACCAACTAATCAAGGTGTTTCTAGGTTTACCCGAAACCTACAGGTAGGGGTGTTGAGACAGGTTAGAGCTAAACTCTGCAGGACACCCCGACCCTCCAGGACAGAGATTGGACAGCCCTGCTTTAACTCACTCTGGAGAGGACCTTAGACCGCAGCTGATTACCTTTTTGGCGTCAGTAAGCTGCAAAAAAGGTTGATTTTCCAAGAACTCTCTTAAATCTGCAGGCAAGTCGTCCATTTCTGCTGCCAATGATCCACGTGGGGAGGTGAAATCTCACACTTTTTTTACAGAAATTAACGCGACTTGTGAGAAACATAAAGCCTTTACTTTTGACCTACAACACGAGAAACATAAAACATCTTTAATTAGTTTAAGATACGTCACTGTTTCGAAATAATATCTCAAAAACTAAACAAGTAGCGTTAATATGGCGCGCTGACGTGACGCACAATTTCTGCGACACTAACAACAACTATTTGGCCCGCGAGCTCAAATTGAAGACTATCAATAATGCCTGCACACAATGTTGTCCACGCATTTTATAGATTAAATATTAAACTTAAATTAATTTTTATTATTGCCGTTAATGTAGTTTTAATTAACTCTAACCCTAAGTTGTGTCCTTATTTGTTGTATAGTTTCATAAAATAAACGTACAAAATTATTATTGCATAATCACCTCATTTATATTAAATAAAATATCACTAAACAACAGCACAGGGTTTTTATGCATATTTGTTATCTATATAATTTAATATTTCTTTTTTAAAATATTTTTTTAATTTGGCATTTCTTCAGAAGACCTTTGATGTCACCTGACAGTCAGCTGACGTCACACACACCGTAACATTAGGATCAGTTTAACGTCGTAATTTTAGTTAGATTTGTTTTAAATTAAAATGAAATGTGATTTTGTTTGGTTGATTTATTTGCTTTAATATTTAATAAAGAAATGAAAATGTCAGGACCGAACGGAGATCCCGAACCTGCAGCTAATAATGGAATCATTGAGGATGAAGATGATTTTAATGAAGAGGGTGAGTTTTATAAGAAATGTGGAAACCGCAGGGTTTTAAATCTGAATAAATAACAAATGTATGTGT
Organism: Bagarius yarrelli; assembly: GCA_005784505.1. Classification (NCBI taxonomy): domain Eukaryota; kingdom Metazoa; phylum Chordata; class Actinopteri; order Siluriformes; family Sisoridae; genus Bagarius; species Bagarius yarrelli. Next base: position 3,263,222 of record VCAZ01000029.1, read on the forward strand.
TTTATGTAATAATTAAAGATACACGATCAAGTTTAAAGGATTTTATAGCTGAAGAAGCGGTTTTGACGATAGGTTAGGGTTGCCAGATTGACTCCTAGAATCCTCTCGGATTTTTTTTCCTTAATATTTAGCGGAGAATCTATAAATGAAAATATTTAACACCACGACAGGTTATTATTAGATTAAATATTCGCTTTAAGGGCTTTTATTTGTGTTCTTAGGAGTATTAAAAAATCTGGGTCATTATTTTATATTTCCTTTCCATTTTTAGCTTCTAATCTCTATTAACAGTTTATAACCTCTATATAAAGCTGCAGAAGAGGTTATGACGATGTATGCGGGTTGCCAGGTTGACCCTTGATACCCTTTCTAACCCTTTCTAACGGTCTAAAAATAAAATCATTTAATTTAGATTTTATATTTTCCTTTAAAGGTTTTTATTTTTAATATTAATTAAATTATTAAATAAGTGCGACTGCAGACAAATTGATTCAATTTCTATTTTCTTTTGTCTTTAGTCTTTAAGGGAGTTTAATCTCTATTAACAGCCTATATTCTCTGTATAATCTCTATATAATCTCGATTAAGAACAGCCTACAATATATAAAGCTACAGAAGAGGTTATGACCATATGTGCGGGTTGCCATATTGACTCCTAAAACCCTCCCCGATCGGATTTCCTTAATATTATTATAATAAATATAAATCTTTAACACCATCACAGTTAAACTGGGTTAATAGATTAAATAATCGCTTTAAAAAAAAAAAAAAAGTTTAAAGAAAAAGTTTTTTTTGTGTTTTTTTTGGATTATTAAAGAAATTATTTTCTGGGGAATTTACACATCAGCAAAGTTATTTATCTGTTTATTTATTTTATTCCATCTTTAGTAGAGTCTTTAATCTCTATAGAATGTGATGAATGTGTTAAGTAGCGGTTCCATTTAGTAGGGCTGTGTCCCGATGATCAAATTTAGGTGACGATTAATTCTGTTTTGTAGGCTTTAATTTAATTGTTGTGTCTTGAGGTTTAGAGAAATTAATTGCATGTTAAAACAATTAAGCATTCAAAAAAAGAGCAACTTAAAGTATTTTATAATCGCTCCAATTTGTGCCTGTATTTTATTAGAGATAAATTTAAGTATTAATAGTATTTAAGGAAGTCCATATTTGGTGTCCCTGTCAGTGTGTGTATATATGTTTACCAACATATAAATCAATTTGTTTTCTGTAGTTAACACACACCGCTCCACTCACTCTGGTGGAAAAAGTAGGGTGCTGCAAGTACTACAGCTCCCCCTAATGGCTAATAAAAGTGTGTGCGATAATTGCGATTAGCGGTTCGGGTAAATAATTGTGATAATGACATCATACGATTATTTAATAATTGTGACAGCCTTACTTTAATTTTTATACATACAATTGGAAGTAAAAATAAAAGTAACGTGTAACTTAGTTTCCTCCTCCCCCACCTGGTCATGTGATCATCTTTTTCCCATTTCCCACGCTCTTGTTTCCTGAAACTTAGAGTACGCCGCTATTAACTCCATGCTGGACCACAAGATAAACTCCTGCCTGGATGACTTGGAGGAGCGGAATGATGCTCTGAACGGACACTGCAAACTGCACGAGCTGCTGGAGTCAAACCGACAGGCTCGCCTCGAGTTCCGAGCTCAGCGTAACGAAAAACAACCTCAGGAGCAGAAACAGACGCCGTCTGAGGGATGACCAGCGACTGACAGACACCAGAATCCCGTCCTGACTCATTCCACCGACCTTCCAACCGCACCGACCTGCACCGGTCCTCTCTTCATGTCCATCTTCGTGTGAACAACCTTGGGGTTTTTTTTTGTTGTTGTTGTTGTATATTTTATCTAACAAAGTTGAATATTTATAATGTTTCATAAATCACTTCCTCAAAACCTAAATCATCATCAAATATTTTAATAGACATTAAAATGCAGAAAAAAAAAAACAAACATCTGAAGGAAAGAAATGACATGATGCTTCCAGTTCCTAGTAAATCAGCCGGTTTGATCTTTATTCCGTTTTTGGAATAGAAATAGATCCTAAATTCTACAGTTCCATTCTGATGCTGATGAATTTCCAGCTTGTTGTGGTTCCTGGTGGGAAAAACACACTTTTCCTCAAACAGCTGTTTATGTTAAAGTGTGTAACGAGGTGTTATTCTGGAACTGGAATTAAGGTGGAGATGTATATAGAGTTTAGTTGGTAAATGGAATCTGGACTTAATACTGGCGAACAGGGTGTGTGTGTGTGTGTGAGATGATTTAAAAAAAATGGGGAAATGATCAATTATCACCAGTGCTGTGGTGTAACGGGTTAAGATCCGGGTTCCGGCTCTTAACCCCGGGTTCATGAATCTCTTACACACCAAACCGTCTCGACTTTTGTTTCTGAATCCACTTAAAGAAGGAAACAAGCGTCCACTGACAGGTGAGGTTTTTAACACCCAAAACGAACGATCTTGTGTTTCTTTAGTAGGAAGAAGAAGAAGATAAAATCACGACTGTAAACTAAAAGTAACGGTTCATTTATTTCTCCTCTGAAACCCAGCAGCTGTTACTGATGTGTCTTTTTTCTCGTTCATTACTTTTCCAAACGTCCTACAAGCAAAGAGTTAAACACACAACCGTACGGCTTTAGAGGGGTTTTTTTTTTCCCCTCTTGTGTTTTTTGACAAAAATAAAACTACATTTAAAGAACACACAGGAGAAAAAAAGCATCAGGATCACAGGGCTAATACCACCGAGGGGGTAGAAAGATTCCTTAAAAAAGAAAGAAAAACAAATGTATAAAGCAGCTTTTTTCAGTGTTTGTACAGAATTTATGAATCGTTTTCATTAATTAAAAAGGAAAGAGGAACACGTGACCAGCAGACTGATGTTAATGTCTGGAGATGTTCCTAAAACCCACTACGGGCTCTCGGCCTCATCGAATGGGTCTGTGCAGTGATTGTTATTATTTTGGGCTGTTTTTTATACCTGTAAACTGAACCAACTGTATTAAAAGATTACTGGTTTCTAAAACAGTAAAAAGAAATGTGCCTTGCACAACGTGGTGGTACAACCGGCTAAGCTAACAACATTCACAACACAACGACTATCGACACAAAGGACACGAAGATGGTGCTTAAGAATTCCAGGTTCTAAGCGAAGAAGAAAAAAAAACCTCTTGTGAAGCAAACACCTTTTTTTGTGGGTCGATGGAATATCATGCGTAGAAAAAAAAGCTCTTTAAAGAGCGCTGGCTTTACGTGAACCTGCTAGCGGTAACCCAAAGGTTGGCTTTTCTTCCCATCAATGATTATCTCCACACGCCACCTGGAGAACTTCTCAAAATTCCAGATTTAATCCGATGTAAGGAGGATAAATACGTACGCACGCACACACACACACGACAGCATCACGTCACTCATCTGGGATGTCGCCTTTTCCCCCAGCCATGAAAGGCCATTAAACCAACTGGCTTTAGCCTGAAGCTAAAAGTGTAGCCAGGTACCACATAAGCTAGGATCAGATTTACCCGTTCACAAAATTCGCAGCCTGGTTGCATGTTATTCCACAGATCATCTCGTGAAGATTCCTATAGGAATAAACGTACCACTACATTTTTTCCTTCTCTGCTTGCTCTATAAAACACTGTTACAAACGTTGGTTAAAGTAAAACGTTGCTACCTTCTAAGTCACTACAAGCTTGTGAAGGATCGAGAACCACAGATTCCTGGATTCTTTCTTCATCATCACGGACATTTCTTAATAAAACCAGAGGAAAAAAAAATACTCTACACTGTGAGGGGGTTTAGCTGCCTTACGGCAATGAATATAAGATCTCCTCTCTACAGGGACTGTCCTACTGTCCGGGGTTCCTGCTCCTTTCCAGAACAGCATCAGGATGAGTGACGAACATCAAATTAAATATACACTCTTTCCATCTCTCATTCTTCCCAAGTCGTCTTCATCACTCAGCGTCGTCTTCCTCCCCTCCCTCTTTTTCTAGCAGGCGTCCTACCGCGCCCTCGAGACACCTTCTCTTCGGGGACTCCGCTGAGAACTTCCTCTTCGTCTGGCTCTTCTGTGACCGTATCTTCCTCCACGTCTCTGGACAGGGTGGGAGTCTCGGGAGCAGGCTGCTGGTTAGGAGAGGTCGGCGCACCGGTGCTGCTGCTGCTCTCTTTGCTAGCGACGGTGGGGGTGGTGTTGTTTGTAGTGATGCTTTCCTGAACAGCAGCTGTTTCGGTGGACGCTAGTGTACTGTTGCTTATGGCAGGATCACTAACCGAGGAACCACTGGGAGACTTTGTGTCCTTGGGAGACTCCGTGTCCTTGGGTTGATGATCCGCCGAGTCCTGTGCAGCTGAAGCTTCCTCAATCTTTAGAGCTTTATATCTCTGGAATGGCCAAAGGTGGTTAGGTATTCAGTAAAACCTAAACATTTGTAGTGTGTCAGTATTTAAACATGCAGAATTCGAGAACTAAAGATGAACCAGATGTGTGTGTGTGTGTGTGTGGGGGGGGGCAAATACTGAGACACACAAAGGAACATTGTTGTTTAGATAGTAAATGTCGTTTGTGCACTATTATCCATCAACCCTGGAAATTCTTCTTCCGTTAGTCTGGTTCTTGTATTAACTATATGAAAGGTAAATTCCACAGCAATTACCCTTCTCACTGCTAAAAACCCCAGGGGTACCTTAACTTATGCGTTCAATTGGTTCTGTGACGGAGCTCGTAACCCGTTGAATCTAATCAAATTGAAATGTAAAATATGGTAAACGCTAAAGCTAAACCACATGTCGGCACCTCTGGATGAAAAAAATGTCCGGTTTATATTTATAGATACAGACATTTTTTGGACCTACCTTTAGATTCTCAAAGTGTTGCCGTGTTTTGCAGTGAGAGCGTCGTGCCGATGCTTCGTGGTGGTAGAACTGGTTACACAGACGGCACAGGAACCCGGCCACAGGAATGACGAAGTTGGAACCTTTGGAACCGAATTCAGAATACAGCTGCGCTCAGTCAAATATACGTAAAAGTAGCTGCTTTGGGGAATAATTAATGCTTTACAATTTCAGTTTTTAAAAATTATAATAAAAATTAAATCTAAATATCAACAAGACTAAACAGAGGCTCTCGCACAGAAAATCACATGTTTCTCACCATATATAGTGTCTGAGTCAAACTCTTCCTCTTCAGTCAGATCTTCCAATGTGACCTCCATCTGTACGGGCAGTCCCTCCTGCTTGTGGAAAGAAGAACCCAAACAAACGACTCAACCTTTATGTATTAAAAAGTGTGGGGTTGTAGGATCACTATATTTCCTCTACCTGTCCATTTTCTTCATCCATCCTCTCCTCCTCATCACTCTCAATGTCTTCTTCATCAGCACCCACTGCGTACACCTCCAAACCCAATTCGTCCAGATTCCCTTTCCCGGTTTCTTTCAACACCTACAAATGAAAATGATTCAATCTTGACTCATACAGAGAAAAATAAATAAATAAATGAATAAATCCATGGCTGTGATTGAGCCGTGAGGAAGAATAGCGTACCTGCTCCATGCGCTCTTTGTGCTCACTGGACTGCAAGTGTTCGATGAATTCTTTAGACGTCCTGAACTGCTGCTTACAGACAGTGCAGCTGGGACTCGTGGAACGGCTACAGATCTGCCGCAACGTACGGAAGAAAAAAAAAAACTCAGTCTTTAAAATATTCTTCTAAATAGTAAAGCTTTTCATGAATAACTTGGGACTTGTAGGTTCACCTTGTGCTCCCTGGTCTTACGGTGATCCATGACGTTAGCGGTGAAGTGGGTTTTGCAGGTTGGACACCACCTCTGCAGGCCTGGTCTTTTCTGTTCATTTCTAAATCAACCGAATAGTACAAAAATAAATGTTAAGCCGGGTTTACACTGTGATTTTAGCCGCGATTTGGTGGTCTGAGACTAGTCTTTAAATCCTAAAGGATTCCTAAAATCCTACACTGCACTCCGATCTGCTGTCTTTGATAGCTAGTTTGATGTGTTCAGCGACAGACGATTAATGGTTGCATCGATCAGTTTTTATCCTCTTTTAGAAGATTTTTCAGGGACTTGTGTGTGTAAGTGTGACTTCTCCTACAATGACTGTCAAAACAAGAACCAATAAAATCACTGAATCGGGAAAATGTTAAAGCAAGAAGAGAAAGAAACTTCTTGCCGTAAGCCATGAGAAGAAAAATTACTGCTACAGATATTTTAAAAGGTATTTGTTTCCCGCTAGCTGCCATTCAGCGAGATAATGCAGATTAAAGAAACATGTCACAGGGTGATGATGTAATTCTCCTCTCCGGACGAGTCTTCCTGTGTGAGCATTCGTTTTTGGTGTGTTTTGAGTGTCCTACAGTCCAACATTATGGTGACTGAGACTGTGCAATGTGATATGCGAATCATGTTTGTACAGTCTGACGAGCACCGATCACAAACGACTTTAAAGACGCTGTTTAATGACTGCGTGTGTGTGTGTGTCTGACTCACCCGTCTTTGCGAGACCCCTGCAGAGACTCCTGTACACGAGGCAGCAGTGTGACGAGGCAGGCGTTGCTCATGTGCTGAATCTCCATCATCCTTTGCTGGTGCGCTAATCCGTTCATATGGCTCTGAAATTTCTGTACGCAAAAAAATAGCAGCAAACAAAATTTGTAGGTTAGTGAATAATTTAAGTCAAATCTACTGATCAATTCTCATGCATGAGACACATCCCATTTCACTTGCTGTCCTCTCGTCTATATAAATGCTGGAAATGCCTACAAGTGTTTTATACTAGGGGACCTAAGGAGTCAATCAAGAATTTTGAGTTTATTCCTTATAATACATTGCTGATATACTACATATCAAAGAGACTTACCTGTTGGTTGTGGCAGGTGATGTTACAGATATAGCAGTAGAATTTGTTAGCAGTTTCTCCTCCTGCTCCTCCGTCTTTAACTCCGTCACCGAGGGCTGTGTCGCCTTTACCATCAGCCACTGAGACTGAAGCTGTGGGCTCTGACTGGCTGGAACTGCTCTGCTGATTAGTGTCTTTCAGTGAACCCTCGTTGTCCTCCACTTGCTACAAAGGTTGAAAAATATCTCTGTTAAAGGTGTGATGAAATAAGAAAAGAAAATTCCTTTGAACTTTTTACGCATAAAAGGACGTTTTGCTATAAAGACATCCTGTACGTTTAAGAACTTTGTTGTTACTCTAAAAACTGTAGGCGGTCAGATAAAGCACCAGGTTTTGGAATGTTCTACTCTATGATGCAATAGTGTGGATAAGCTCCGCCTCCACAGAGGAAGATCGAAGCCTGCTTCGATATCAAAGGCTTGGTCTTTGCTGCATTTTATGGCTGTAAAATATAAAATTCGTTTTTAAACCAGGCCCAATTCAACACTGGAATTGATACCAACCTCAGCTGCCCGGCTCTGTTCCAGCGCCTCAGCGGCCTCGGATCCGGCTACAATCCCGTCTTCCTCAGGTATGCAGTCTATAAAAGTACAAATATATTTTTATATACTGACTGACATATTCGCAGTATTTTGTTTTATTATTAAGGTGATAATAGTTTATATTAGAGTTCATGTTTACCTGCAGGATCAGGATCTTCAGCAGTGTGTTCATACTCAGTACTCGGCGAGGCTTCGGCCTCCAGTGATTTGTTCACCCTGAGGACACATTAAATCTTATATGATTCTGATTATACTATTAAGTAAAACCCGAATACACAAATGTTTCCTGTCTGTTTTTTTTTTTTTAAAAAAGCTTGAACTAGAGACCTGCGTAGGACCGGTGTTTCTGTCTCACTCCCGCAAAAATGTGTTTTTTTTCCCTCCCATTTACACCCAAAATTTTCAAGCTTTGTTTCGATCTTTCCGCCTTTAAAAATTCTGTTTTAAGTTTTATTTTTGCGCTAAATAAAGTATGATTTGTTTTCCTTGCTTCCTTTTTGAATAGAAATAAAAAAGAAGCTGGAAATAAATAAATATGTTTGGGTTTTATTTCAGTTCGATTTAATGTAATATTAAACACTGAGCGATCCACCTGTGTCATGTCTACATTCCGCGCATCGAACCATGCAAGAATTTTGCGGCATCTATTTAAAACACACACACACACACACACGAGGATTCCAGCACCTGCTTTCCCCCCATTAAATCAAATCTCATTTGCGTCGGGTCGCATGGTACAGCGCAGGTCCCTAACTCGAACATCAAAGCCTTCATAATTACAGCTTCTGTAAATGTTATAACGTTACCCTTCTGTTCTCTGTTTCTTTGCAGTGGGTTCATCCGGCTGCTGTGTGGACGACTGACCGCTGACGCCTTCTACCGCCGGGGTTTCATCTACAGCCAAAAAATGAATTATTTTTCCTGTTTTTCTGGGGTTTTTTTAATTAGTAAGCTGTTTAGCAAACAGTCTCGTGTACCTCGACTGCCACTCGCACCAGACTGGCTGTCGGAGCCGATCGCAAGTCTGTAATCGTTCTCTCTCTTCCTGTCTGGCTGTCGTGACTGGAAATACACCAAACAGTAACTAACAGTACTACCGAAACTACGCACACATCAGTGAAATGAGAACGAATGCTAAAAAAGAATAAAAGGATTAATATTAATAATTCACTCACATTGTTGAAATAACGAGCATGAGGGTTGTAATGTCGAGGAGGAAATCCCATATGTGGTGTCTTAATAGCAACTCCGAGTGGAACAGGACCCAAAATGGAGGCTCTGGAACCCGTAGCAAAAAACTGCTGGAACTGCTGCCCACCCATGGCAAAGCTTCTCATCCCCCCTTTATCAGAAAATAAAAGTAAGTAACCAGCCATTAATCAACACTTTCTCTTTCTGTATATTTACATACCTATTTAAGTGCACATCTCCATAACGTTCCTAACGTCTCCTTTACACATTTAACCCCACATTAGAAGATTAATCTCAAATTTTAATTGTATATTTTATAAATATGCAGCCCACTTTAAAGCTTGAAACTAAAATGAAAGTAAAAATGAATGGAAAAAGTGTGTAGTTTGAACCGAGTTCAGTACAAATCAGTCATGATTTCTTTCTTTTTCTAAAAAAAAAAAAAAATGTAATTGTTATTTTTTTTTGCGATGGAATTAATTTGTACCATTCGGAAGGTTGCCAGCTCTCCTGTCCGTGTCTATTAATAACACACTGCGTATGTAAAGAATACTGAGCTCCTCGACTTACCTTGCATCTGCTGCATCAGTAATGCGCCCTGCAGCATGGGATTAGGAGCAATGATGGTCTGAGTGGCGGAGCACAGGTTGACCATGCGGGCAGACGGAGGTGCCGGTGCTGGGACAGCCATCGGCCTGTTAGAAAACATCAGACTGATTAAATTTTATGATCTCACATCATCAGACATTAAGCGGCTTTCAAAAACACTTCTGAGACAAAATTAGAGAAAATTCAATTAAATAAGGAGAAACGGACAAAAAAAAAAAAGGCAACCGTTAAAAACAACAAGTTTAACACGATGCTACCGCCACCAAGCCTAACTGGAATTTTCTTTTTTCACCTTATTGTTTACATTTCCCTTTCGGGTCTAATAGGTGGTCTAAATCCATGTGTCTCACCGTCCTGCCCCATGGTGATGGGGGATATGATGGGTTGGTGGAGGTTGCGGTGGTTGAGGGGGAGGTGGTGGCGGCGGCGGCGGTGTCTGCTGCTGAAACAGCTGCTGGAGCTGACGGAGGTGCTGATGAAACTGCTGCTGCTGCTGTTGCTGGTGGTGGTGAGGGTTGAACATCCTGATGGAGAAAGTGACAAGCTGACCGAATTTACCGCAATACTTCAGCAGTGAAGCCTACAGACAAGAGAAATACACGAGAGACAAACGATCAAAAAATATTTCCTGTTTGAGTTGTACATTAACAAGAATTGCAATTATAACCAAAAAATGTAATTAAACTGAAAAAGAACCCCCAATTCATTAAAACAAAAAAAAAAAACACACAAGTAATTGATTTCCGGTTGTTATTCCTTTTCTTTTTTAGCCACCTATATTCAGAGAAAGAAATCCCGCCTCCTACGCTGGCATTGGATGGTTTTATCCCGCCCCTGCGCTATTATTGGCTAACACGACCGGTACACCTTTCAGTCATAAAAACTAACCAATCCTAATGCAATAAAAATAAGAAGAATTGAAATACAGATGTGGGGAAGAAATTAATATCAGCTTTAATAATAAAGAAATAAACTTAATAATAAGCTAATTACAAACCCTCACGGCTTTATTATAAGCATAATAAAATATTAAAATCCTCTAAACTAACTAATAGTTAGGCTAGCTAATGTAAGCTAATCACGCGAGGCATTTTTATTAAGCTTATTTTTACATTCGTTACATTATAAATCAGCTAATAAAGCAAACAAAGGCGTTTTTCTTATGTTTAGAATTTAAATAAAAATATTTTAAACTATTCGCGCTTCCCAACATTTTGCAGTGGTTCAAAGGAGACGAGACAAAACTAGCCTGCTAGCTAACGCGTTAGCTTTTAGGCGACAACCTGCTAAAAAAATTCAATGCTACTTTTCCCCCCACCTTGAATATTATTTTCTAACAGTTAACATTTAATAATATAATTAAAAAATAATTAAAACTCAGCAACACATTGTGCATTTTCCAACCCAACATTATCGACTACGCACCTGCTATGCTAACATACCGGTGTTTGGACGGACTAGGCTTAGCTAGCGACTACGCAGCGCACTTTCAAAAAACGTCTGACTAACTGCATACGTCTACTACTTAGGGTACATCGGTATACGATTTGTAGTGCACTTTATTTTAAAAATAATGAAATTCGGGATACGGCCCGTGAATGTGGTCGGAAAAAGTGCTTGTCTTACAAAGTAAGTCTCCACCTAGTGGACTGGAGGGCAAAGTGCAACTAAAAATAAAACAAAAGCCTGATAAAATGGGTAAAATACAAATCCTGATTAAAAAAACAAATTAAAAAAGATTTTACTCATCCTGTATAAACGCCATTTTAAATATCATGCTACTTTTACACGCTGCTTAGTTAAATGTGATTAAAGCGTCTAAAATACAAGTGGAAATCACAGCATCATGTTTAAATAAGCAGTAAAAATGTAAATAATAAAATCACATGCAATACATTAGAAAAAAAATGTGTGAATCCTAACATTTGAGGATAAGAATAATTTATAACATGTTTATTACACGTAATGCAAATTACCGTGTATACATAACCATTTAAAAACGCTCCCTCTAGCGGCCACTGGGTTGCAAAACAAGATGAGACGTGATGATGCAAAGTTGGGGCGCCAGATTGAATTAAAACCCTTATTTGGTATAATATGTTAGAGAAGAATCGCTACACACTTTGGTTGAAACGGGACTGTAGTATTTATAGGGGTAGGAAAAATAGTATGCAATAAATGCACTGCTTTGTGGTTAAGGTGTTGGGTTACCAACTTGAAGACCAGGGTTCAATCCCCAGCACCACCAAGCTACCACTGCTTAACCACCATTTGCTCAGTTGTATAACAGGGAATAAAGAGGACGTCTACCAAATGCTGTAAATGTAAGTGGTGCATGAAGAACTTGAGTCCCTCCTGACGATACTTAGGAAATATTTCTAGGAATTTTGAGTTGAATGTTTCTGACAATGCAATATTTATAAATATAGTTTTAAATAATAACTTTTCTATAGAAAAATGATTGTGAAATGTTTTTATCAAGCCATTTAGATTGTATGCTAGACCGGCCCAAGTTAAGCAACAAATCGAGTTGATCGATATCACAAAAACAATAAACATCTGTCATCATCAAGGCTGGAACTCGAGGAGTCGTGTCCCTGATCCTATTTTAGCATTGTTTCAGTATTTATATATCCACCACAGGGGTGAGGGGTGAGGGATTGGGTGGCCTGAAATGCCCCGCAGCAGCCTGGATTATTATCACTGCATTATTTTCTGCTTGTGTAGAAGCTGCATTAGTAAATGAGCTGCATTATTATTCACACACTCTTTATGGACAAACGTTATATATGGACCACATGCAGAAGCTTGAAATAAATATAATAAATATATCTGCAAGAATAAAGGGACGTCTACCAAATGCTGCAAATGTGCAGAATATGACAGACGACATAATGTTAACATTTAAAGCATTTAGTAGACGTCCCCTGATCCAGATCTCTTTTATACAACTGAGCAATTGGGGGTTAAGGGGCCTTGCTCAGGGGCCCAGTAGTGACGACTTGGTGGTGCTGGAAATCGAACCCTGATCTTCCAGTTATCAGTCCAAGACCTTAACCACTGAGCTACCACTTCCCCGGCTTTGTTTTGTACTAATATTTATGTTTTGTGTATCAGCTTTCTAGATTTTCCAGGGTTCTGAATATGTTTGTTTATGACAGCACTGATGACGTCAGCGTGCTGGAAAGGGACCAGAGCTTAAAATCAAACCCTGGTCGTTCTGGTATCCAGCCAACAGCTTAACCATTGAGCCACCACTTAATGTTGGGTTCAGTTCCCAGTATCACCGAGCTACCACTGCTGGGCCCCTGTGCAAGGCTCTTAACCCCTTCATTACTCCATTTAATATGAAATAAGATAAGTTGCTCTGGATAAGCGTGTCCACCAGTAATGTACAATGTCAAGGACTGAAAGGGTTAATTTGTGTTGATTGTCATTAAAGTAAGACACTAAAATCAGTTTAACTAAACATGTAGTTTTAAAATGAATATTATCCCTCACAAACATCAGCACAAAATGTTTTACCTTTCAGGTTGAGAAAAGCCGGATTCTCCCAATCTGGCAACCCGGCGGGGTAATAAAGCGGAGATCTCGTCGCCTGGCAGATTGCGGAGGAAGGAGGAAGGCTGCTGAGGATGAGTCTGCATCACATCACATAACATAATAATAACATCAACCAGAAATATCAGAACCAGGAGCCAGAGCCCGCGTTAGAATCCGGCTCCATTCCACATCTACCAGTGGTTTATTTGCTCGGATCCCTTATCAGTCCCTCAAGCAGGCAGGATGGGGAACCGCGGAATGGAGGATCTGATCCCGCTGGTGAATCGGATGCAGGACGCGTTTGCAGCCATCGGACAGAATGCGAACCTGGACCTTCCTCAGATCGCGGTGGTTGGTGGTCAAAGCGCCGGGAAAAGCTCCGTTCTGGAGAATTTCGTTGGGAAGTAAGTCAGTTGTTTGGTTTGATTGTCTCTATAGATGATGCCTGGATGTCAGTAATGTTGGTTAAGCTTTCTTTGCCCTCCACCAAAGTCATGCATGATGCCACCATGATGAAGAACCCAGGATCAAACCCATCATCTGCACGCAGTGATATTTACACCCGAATTTAATGGCATGAAAAAATAAGGGAAAAAAAGATGCTTAACCTTTAAGTAAGAACCGGTTATCTACAATTAACCCTGCAGTTTTCTTCACACGCACAAGCACACACACACACACACACACACACTGCTGCAGTAGCACCTCCATGTCCTCCTGAATCCAGCCCAGCTGCCCAGTTTATGGCATCCTATAAAAACATGAATTTAACATTTTCTGGAGGAAATTTCATCATCTTTTATTAACCAAACATATAAAACACACAGACTGATTTTATTACACATTAGAAAAATAGAATAAACAATAATATTTTTGGTTTATTGTAACCCAAAACCAGAAAACGCCAAAATCACAGGACAGAAATGACGATTTTCGCTCACTAAGATGTGATTTTTACAGTTTACATCATGACTAAAATATTTTATTTTAGAATAGCTCGGTATGTGCTAATCAAGCGCTTTATCGATAATTTTCTGTTTTTAGACATTTTCTGGGTCACATTTTCAAAAAAATATGCAAAAATAATAAATTGCCATGAATAGAATCAGTGTAAGCTGCTAAAATGTAAAACAGTCTGTATGATTATATATATGATGTTTAATGATCGCATGTTTTTAGGTCACTGCAACCCCCTTTGGAAAATATAAATAGAACCTTAAACGTATCATATTATACCTCCAGGATGCACGGAGGTGGGGTGGGGTGGGGGGGGGGGGCTGATGGTGTCAGGGCACGACAGTTTCGATAAGCAACTCATACACACGATTCCAGATGAAAACCTGGACACTGTTTGGTCATTTAAAGATAAATACTGAGCTGTGTTTGCTGGCATACAGTCTGAGAGAGAGAGAGAATCAGGGAAAAAAAGAAAAAAAGAAGAAAAGAGAGAGAGAGAGAGAGAGAGAGAAAGAATCAGAGAAACAAAAAAGGGAGGAAAGAGAGAGAGAGAGAGAGAAAGAGAGAAGAGAGAGAGAGAGAGAGAGAGAGAGAGAGAGAGAGAGAGAGAGAGAGAGAGAGAGAGAGAGAGAGAGAGAGAGAGAGAGAGAGAGAGAGAAAGAGAGATTAGCTTGAAGCTTGGATGAGATGGGGTGCTTTTGATTTTGTCTTGAATGAATATGAGGACGTTGAGTTATCACTTTAGCCAAACTGGTGTACATTATGTACTAATTCACTACCTAATGTACACCAGTTTGGCTAAAGTAAAAACTCAACGTCCTCATAAGTCATTGTGGACCCCAAAAATGTAAAGATCTCAGGTTTATACGTCATATACCGTCAGTCCCTCAGTTGTATAAATGAAATACATGGAAGTCGCTCTGGATAAAGATGTCCGCCGAATGCGGTTAATGTGAACGGTGTGAGCTTTAACACTCAGCCTTGAGCTCTCGGATCTGTCGGTTTGAACACTTTCGCTGTAGGTGCTGATGTAGATGTGTGACAGGTGTGATAGAATCGTTCTTTTGGATAAGCTTGCTGTAAAAAGGCTGCTTTCACACATGGCATTATTTTTAACCAGCAGCTCACATTAGGTTTTCACACTAAGATTTTATTTCTATTTATTTATTTAAGTTTAAAAAGTGCTGCCATATTCTATCGAAACCAAAACGTTTTATTGCAATACTGAAAATACTTCTAATCAATAAGAATCCAGTTACGAATGAGTGATGTAATGCGTTTGCTTCTGCATGATGTATTTTATTGACATCATCATGTAATCATAATTTGTTGAAAAAAAGATCTTAGTATCTGAACCTGGTGAAAAAGTGTTTGGGAGACACAACAACTAAATTCACAGGTAATTTTCAGCTGCATGGGTGACTTGTTGATCTGGTTTCAGCACCAAGGACAGTTCCTGGGCCACAGCTAAAAAAGGTAGAACGTTGATTTAAGTCACTTTAGGGTTAAAAAATATTCAGGACTAAAATTAGAACAGAAAAAGTGACATTTCACGGAAAAAAACATAGAATCTGATAGAAGTTTGGCAAACAGCAGGCCGGTAGTCGAGTCTGACCGCTGTTTGGAATCTGTGTTTGCTGTGGCATTAAACTTTCCCTTTACTAAAACTATAATGGCCAAACCTGTTCCAGCATGATGATAATCACACAATAAACACACACACACACACACACACACACACACACACACACACACACACACACTGAGGTGTATAAAGGCATAGTTTCCTGAGGTTGGAGTGGATAATTTCACTAGAGTGGATCAACCCCACTGTATCTGAACGCTGACTGACCCTCAGACCTCCTCACTCATTATTAAAGCCTGATGTATAGTTTATAAATCCAAGTCTTGTGCCGATTATACTTTACTCAGACGTCGGATTTGGTCTGATATCCTCTGAGATGCCAAACAGTTAAAATTCAATCCTAAATCCAGGTTTTTTTTAAAGTTTGTCCAAATCAAAATGTAATACACCAAATAATTTAAGACATTTAAGAGAGATAGAAGAAGAAAGAGAGAGAAACACACGGATAGAAATAAACCAGAAACCTTCCTGAGCCTCCGTCTCTCCACTGAACCGGATTAGTTCTAATCCGCCAGTCGGACACTGCAAGGAGTCCGATTCAATTTCAGGCACTTTAATCTTTCTGCGCAGAAGTTGTTTCTTTAGATGCTCTTTCTTTCTTTCTTTCTTTCTTTCTTTCTTTCTTTCTTTCTTTCTTTCTTTCTTTCTTTCTTTCTTTCTTTCTTTCTTTCTTTTAGCCAGACGGCGTGCATCATATTTTACTCTAATAAATACCACAATGAATATCTAATTAATATGGAGGAGGTGGTAGCACTGTAGTTAAGGTGTTGGACTGCTAATTGGAAGATCTGGGTTTGATTCCCGGCACCACCGAGCTGCCACTGTTGGGCCCCTGGTTAAGGCCCTCAACGCCCCAATTGCTCAGTTGTATAAAAAGACGTCTGGATGAGGATGTCTGCTAAATGCTGTGAATGTAAATGTAAATCACAGTGCTGTTGGGTTCTCGAATCCGATTGGTCAGAAGGTGTTGAATGAATCATTTTATCCTAGTTCTAATAGTTAATAAAGATATAATGATCTAAAAAAAGATATAAATTCTTTAATTTAATAATGTTGTGATGTTGTGGAAGGATTGTTTTTTTTTAAATGTTTTTAATTGTTTTTTTTTATTGTTGAACAATTTACAGATAAAAAATAAGGACTTTTAATCAATTTGAATTGTTAAATTATTGAAGTATAATAAAAATAAAACACCCCATGGTGTGCTGTTATAACAGTTTATAGCTCTCTGCATGTTGGTGCATGTTATCGAAGTGTGTGTTGATTCTCTCAGTGTGTGTGTGTGTGTGTGTGTGTCATCTGTCAGTAATGGGATGTGGAAACATTGGGAAGACAAAGTCAGCGATGTTTGTTATTCCAACAGAAAGCCATACATGTCCATTCTGCGTGGAGTGTTTGTGGAATAACAGACGCTACTTGTTCGACCTGCCCACTTACCACAACTGAATCCCCCCCCCCACACACACTACTGGTTTTCATGATCGTCCTGTATTTTAGCCTCTTTCTCTCCAATTCTTAAAAAAATCTTTACATTGCAAATACGAAACATCGTTTATCAATAATCCCTTTTTCTCTTTCTCTGTCTCTCGTTCTCTTTCATGCTCCATCCCCCTGCAGTGTAATGCTTGCTGGCGTGTGTGTGTACACTGCGCTTGCTGGCTAGCTGCCCGTGTGACAGTGTGAAGACAGCACAGGAGAGAAAATGATACAGAGAACGAAGGAAAGACAGAGGGAGAAGAACAAAAAAAAAACCAAGACAGACCAACCGAAAGAGAGATGTTTAGATAAAAACAGAGAAATTAAAAAAAAAGATAGACAGAAAGGGCATGATGGATGAAGAAAGAGAGAGAGAGAGAGAGAGAGAAGAAAGAGAGAGAGCAGGATAGGGAATCAGGGGATATATGGAAGGAGGAGGGGAATGAAACACGACAAGATTAGGACGAGAAGGCGGGGCGGCAATCTGTCTGTCTCTATCAGTGCTGAGATGAGCTGAGCGTGTATTCACCTCCATGGGGGATGGGACGGAGGGAGAGAGAGAGACGGAGAGAGAGACGGAGAGAGAGAGAGAGAGAGATGCATCCTTTTATGTTCCATGCTGCATTCTCTCCATGCAGGAAGTAATCGAGCTGTTGTTAATTTACCGCTTTGCTCGTTAACTGTAAAAGCTTAGCATTTCTGAAGACTCTGGCTTCAGTTGCAGTTTTTTTTCCCTTTAAATCGTCATGCACCAGTTTATCCTGAAAAAAAAACCACGTTTCATAGCAACCAGAGGGAAAATGTGGGTTAGGGTTTGCCCTGAACCGCCTCCGTTCTACATATATGCAGTTTGTTTGTGTCACACAAGATACACAAGTGTGGCATGTTTGCATGTCCGTAATCATCACACATGTTAATACTGTATTTCTCTATTCCTTCATCATCATGTACATCCCATAATGCACGAAAGAAACATTTTCTACTTCCGTAAGCCTGTGTTCTTACCCCAGTCTTACCAGCTGGGGCATGTCAGTGTGATTGAGCCTGTGTGATCCGGCCCTCCATATGGTCTTGTATCCAGAGGTGGTGTTTCTGTCATTGGAACCTGTAGTTGCAGCCATCTGGCTTGAACAATGATGAGTCCAGAACGCTCACACGAAGCTCACACCCCGACCCACGGGCAAGAGAGTTTATTATAAAGCGTTGCTCCATGTCTAGATCTTAAAACCGTATTTGCACTGCAGGTTGAGTTTATAAATCACTCAATAGTCTTTAGGACCTAAATACATTTCACTAAATATAAACCAATCAGATCACTCAGATCTTTAGGATCAAGTGCGTTAGATATACCAACAGAACAGTCTAAACAGGGGGAATCTGTTCTTAGCTGTTACGCACCCCGCAGTTGAAACCAGCTACTAGAAGAGATCAGATGTATTAAATTCTGATTCGTGACCGATTGTTTGGTGGCCCACTTACATTTTCTTTCCTAACTAATCCGTATCTAATATCTGCATTTACGCTATAGATTGTTTAAAGTGCTGGACTGCCAAGCGGTAGATTGGGGTTCGAGTCCCAGCACCAATGCTCAATGCCCCCCTGAGCAAGGCCCATAAGCCCCGATTGCTTATCTGTAAAAAAGGATGTAAATGTAAGTCGCTCTGGATAAGAACGTCTGCTAAATGCTGTGAATGTAAACATTGAACAACCCACTGTAGACGTACTGACCTGAAAAGAAAGTAAAAATTCCTGACAACCATAGAAGGGCGGGCAGATTGATATCCCAGGTGGGCATGTTTTTGGGGGTGGGGCTAAGCATTCTGACTATAACCAGAAACCAGCTACCAGAACCAGCTACCAGAAGAGATCGGATATTTATTGCTGCGTTTACTGAATGAGCGCCGTGAGACGTCCGAACAGACTAAAATCAGTTAATATTCCTGCCTGTTTTTGTCTTAAATCTGTGTTTTTATTGTATTTTCTCTTACTTTGAATTACCACCGTGTGTGAACAGTGTGTTCTATAAATAAACTTGCCTTCTTAACAGCAATTGCTAAAATGGTACGACCTTGAAAGCATCCTTTTGAGATCATCTGGGTTACAGCATGGAGGGAATTTAACCATTTCTAACACTCCGAGTTTCTTTGGTGCAAAAAAAAGAATAAAAAATGATTATTTATTTATTTTTAGAAATGCAGAAACACCGAATCACTGAATCATTGAGTCAACCAAATAATCTGAAATAAAAAAAGTAGAAAAGATTCTTATAAAATCTTGTAATAGTGATTTTGGCCCTTACTTACGCAATAGATCAACAGATTATACTTAAGTATGATTATACTTAAGACTGAGCTCAGGTCTGTTTAGATTAAATAGTGTGTGTGTGTGTGTTTTTTGTGGCTCACTGACCTTGTGTGTGTTGCATCACAGGGACTTCCTTCCCCGTGGTTCTGGCATCGTTACACGCCGTCCTCTGGTCCTGCAACTCATCACCTCCCCCACAGGTGAGCTCGCTGCCATGGCAACCGCACTCTCATCACTCTCTCGGCTCTTTTGGGAGATGAAGTGTCTAAGCGCTGATCTGTCTTTAAGGCAGAAATCACACACGCATGTAAAAATGTGGGCAGCATGGTGGTTTAGTGTTTAGCACTGTTGCCTCACATTAAGAAGGTCCCGGGTTCAATTCCCCTGCAGGGGTCTTTCTGTGTGGAGTTTACATGTTCTCCCCGTGCTTGCTTGGATTTACTCCGGGTTTTCCGGTTTCTTCCAACAGTCCAAAAACATGTATGTTAGATTAATAATGATTCTAAATTATTTTATAGGTGTGTGTGTGTGTGTGTGTGGCTCTGTGATGGACTGGTGTCCTGTCCAGGCTGTCCCCCTCCTGTCTTTCACCCTTTCAGGGACGGCTGGGATAGACTCCAGCAGATCCCTGTGACCCCGAATAAGAAGATGAATGGATATCGCTGGTTATTTAAGGAAGATATTATAGAATTACTTTCTCAACACTGCCATCTAGTGTAGGAAAATATACCACACCGGGTTTTTTTTATTTAAATCTTAAATAATATGATACAATATTCGATATATAGTCTAAACATATATTTAATATAATACAATAGAATAGAATACATTACAATATGCAAATGAAGGCAAACACTTATGTGCATGTTTAAAAAGTATTATAAATAAACACTGTATATTATGAATAAATAATTTTAACCATGTCTATTGAAACACTGTATGTACAGAAATGAATATTATTTCACTAAATCTCACTTGTTTTTTGTTTATATAGAGTTTGCAGAGTTTTTGCACTGTAAGGGGAAGAAGTTTACAGACTTCGATGAAGTGCGGCAGGAGATCGAGGCAGAAACGGACCGTGTCACAGGGCAGAATAAGGGCATTTCTCCAGTCCCCATTAACCTGCGTGTTTACTCCCCTAATGGTAGGAAACCCTGCCTGCTTTAATGCCTTATAACACCAAGCAGGATAATCGTTTATGTCTGCGAATCATTTAAATTCACCCGACTATTGACTCATGTAATAAGTGGTAATAAATTATGTAATAAACTAAATAAATGACTACAGCATTTCGAGACATTTTGTCTTAGTGCTTTAACAGGTAAGTGTGCTTGGTAAGGTTGTCCGCAAACTTTTGGTTATATAGTGTGAGTTGCAGTTAATTTAGGGTGTGTTTTTCAGTCTCATTGGTCTCATTGTTCCTTGAGTCTTTGTATTTTCCTTTTTTGTTCTTTGCTATCGGACATTTAAATGAAAATGATTGGCATGATTTTACGAGCAGCTGATTGGACAGATCTAAATATGTCACATCTATCCATTCATATACCTACAAGGCCTTTGAGTCACTTAGGTCAGTAGGGATTCTGCATGCTTTTCCATAGTCCCTCCACTAGAGGGCACCCAGAGACTCCCTAGAATCCACCGAATCCCAGAAACCATGACTCATGAATCTTTCTCTCCCTCTCTCACTCTCTCTCTCTCTCTCTCTCTCTCTCTCTCTCTCTCTCTCTCTCTCTCTCTCTCTCTCTCTCTCTCTGTGAAACATGAAATGTCAGGTCACATCATACAAAAATGTTGCTGATTATTTTTTTTACATTAGCATGACTCTAAAGTGTTTTATTCTGTATTTATTTTCTATTTCTTTTGATTAGTTGTGAACAAAAAAGTAAAAAAAAGTCAAATAAAACCGAAGCACAACTGAGGCGCTAGTACTCGGCGTCCTCTGGTGGTAGTAGGGCGGAATGCTAACACGAACGAGTCTATTTAAACAAATAAGTCATATATGACCTGTAACAGACTGGCAGTAGCCAAATAGATCTGCAAAAGTGGTAGCTTATTGGGTAGGAAGGCTTTCAGCTGACCACTATGCTGCCATTGTTGGGCCCTTAAGCAAGGCCCTCAACCATAAACAAAATGTAGCCTTTCAAATGCTCTGAATAAACTCAACTCTCTTTTCCATCAGTGCTGAATTTGACTCTGGTGGATTTGCCTGGAATGACAAAAGTGCCGGTCGGGGACCAGCCGGCGGACATCGAGCACCAAATCAAGGACATGCTGATGCAGTTTGTTACAAAGGAGAACTGCCTGCTGCTGGCCGTATCCCCTGCAAACTCGGACCTCGCCAATTCCGATGCCCTAAAGGTTGCCAAAGAAGTGGATCCTCAAGGTGTGACTTTTACATTGTGTATAAAACAAACCGATGATGTCATAAATGAGTAAAGAACGCCTCAGAA
Organism: Bagarius yarrelli; assembly: GCA_005784505.1. Lineage (NCBI taxonomy): Eukaryota > Metazoa > Chordata > Actinopteri > Siluriformes > Sisoridae > Bagarius > Bagarius yarrelli. The sequence continues at coordinate 3,284,882 of VCAZ01000029.1, forward strand.
ATCAGCAATTTTACACATTTCTGTGTGATGCGCGACGTGTGTGTTGGAGCAGGTCTGCGTACCATCGGCGTGATCACCAAACTGGATCTAATGGATGAAGGAACAGACGCTCGGGATATTCTGGAAAACAAGCTGTTACCGCTGCGCCGAGGTGAGAGTCTCAAAACAGGAACCTTTTATTAGGACCAGTAAAATATCCCAATAACAGAAGATTAAACAGTGACACAGAATACTACACTTCTTTAAAACCTTAAGACTCTTCTATAGATTTTTGTATGTTGTTCATATTAAATGGTGTCTTGAAGTACTGCCCTCTAGTTGTTAAAGATTGTGTTGAATTTTTGCAGGGTGGAGGATAAAAAAGAGAAAAGAAAAAAAAGTAATAAAAGGATTTGAGAGAGAATGAAAGAGAGAGAGAGAGAGAGAGAGAGAGAGAGAGAGGAGAGAGAGAGAGAGAGAGAGAGAGGAGAGAGGAGAGAGAGAGAGAGAGAGAGAGAGAGAGAGAGTCAGAGAGAGAGAGAGAGAGAGAGAGAGAGAGAGAATGAGAGAGAGAGAGAGAGAGAGAGAGAGAGAAGAGAGAGTCGAGAGAGAGAGAGAGAGAGAGAGGAGAGAGAGAGAGAGAGAGTGAGAGAGAGAGAGAGAGAGGATGAGAGAGGGAGAGAGAGAGAGAGAGAGTTAGAGAGAGAGAGAGAGAACACCCATGGGTAAGATGAATAAAAATGTCTTGATTTCAGCGACACATCTGGAAAAAACCTCAGTTCCTTTCTTTGCTTAGCAATAAAACATATTTATGGGAAACCCTTGAACGCATTATGCTGACGTTCCATTTTTCCACTTGGGTTTTGGGCAGCGCCAAAATGTTTTCTAAATTAGTTTCCATCGTACACTTTCTTAACCTTCTTGGCGTCTGTAACACGCAGAACCACATAAAGCAGATTTTAAACGATTACAAGCTGAAAAGAAATGCTTGCTAGACGTGTGTTAAACCTGTGCGTTTGTTCCCTCGTGTTTCTCTTTGTGCTTCTCTTTGTTCCTGTGTCTTGGTAAGGTTACATCGGTGTGGTGAACCGCAGTCAGAAGGACATTGATGGGAGGAAGGACATCAATGCTGCTATGGCTGCTGAGCGGAAGTTCTTCCTGTCGCATCCTGCATACCGACACCTGGCGGATCGTATGGGAACACCTTACCTGCAGAAAGTTCTCAACCAGGTGAGAAGAAGATGTTTGCACATACAAGAAGCACAACAAATCCCATCCAGATAGAAAGTCTCCAAGACTGGAACAATATCAATATTTATAAAATACTTCGTACTGACACATTAAAGTCATTATTTATGCACTAAGGAACATCTGTAAGGACATAACAAAACCGGTGTAATACTTTAATAACTAAAAGTACGTTAGTGTGGTAACAACATAAAGTTATGGATTTATTGTAACTAGGGATTCTCAATATATACAAAATTGTTACCGATATTGATAACCGATTATCACTGGGTAGGAATCCACCTAATCTGGCAACACTAGTAGTGAATCTTCCAAATCTGGCAACACTAGTAGGGAATCCCCCCAATCTGGCAACACTGGACAGAAACCCACCCAATCTGGCAACACTGGGCAGGAACTCACCCAATCTGGCAACACTAGTAGGAAATCCCCCAAATCTGGCAACACTGGGCAGAAACCCACCCAATCTGGCAAAACTGGGCAGGAACCCACCCAATCTGGCAACACAAGTAGGAAATCCCCCCAATCTGGCAACATTAATAGGGAATCCCCCAATGTGGCAACACTGGGCAGAAACCCACCCAATCTGGCAACACTGGGCAGGAACCCACCCAATCTGGAAACACTAGTAGGGAATCCCCCCAGTCTGGCAACACTGGGCAGAAACCTACCCAATCTGGCAACACTAGTAGGGAATCCCCCCAATCTGGCAACACTGGGCAGGAACCTACTCAATCTGGCAACACTAGTAAGGGTTCCTTCTCATATGGCAAAAATTGCCAACTGGCAACCCTGGCTATGAATCTCGGATAAATCACTGACTGATTGATTGATTTACCAGTGGATTTTATTCATTTATTGGAGCAATAAAAACGACGTCATTTTTACCAATATGGCCCAATAATTTATCTGTCTGATAAATATCATGCATCCATAGAAGTCTAATTAGTAATAATCATTTTTATTACTGCTAAATTTCTCACCTTTTATGTGACATATGCATAGAACCCATAGAACCACCCAGTGAAACTGTACCAACATCATATAAATATCTGATTAGATAATAATATTAATAAACTTACCGTATCTTAACCTTAGCTAACAATCTGTTTAAAAACAGAAACTAATGTAACCCTTACATTTTTTTTCACAGCAACTGACCAATCATATCCGAGACACGCTGCCTGGATTGCGCAGTAAACTTCAAAGCCAGCTGCTGGCCATCGAGAAGGAGGTGGAGGAGTACAAGAACTTCCGGCCCGACGACCCGTCTCGCAAGACCAAAGCCTTGCTACAGTCAGTAATTCAGTTTTGTACACAAACATTCGACTGCAACTATGATCCAGACTTACATTCTTTAGACCACAGTTCGTCTTATTTATACATTGATAGCATCTTCTCGTCTCTTTAGGATGGTGCAGCAGTTCTCTGTGGATTTCGAGAAGCGCATCGAGGGCTCTGGTGATCAGATCGACACCTACGAGCTCTCAGGCGGCGCGAGGATCAATCGCATCTTTCACGAACGCTTCCCTTTCGAGCTGGTGAAGGTGTGCATGAAGATTAAACACACTCATAAATACACTCAAACTTTGATTCCGATTCTCACAGAATTATTTTAACACTCTTGAGAGGCATCATGGTTTACATCACATACCTATTACTAAGCAACCAAAGAATGAGTCATGGCCCAACCTCGCACTTCCCCCGGGTCATGACTACAGGCTTTATGAGTAAAACACTCGACTCTCGCTTACTGGAAAAAGAAGACACACTTTCACACACTTACTCACAAACACTTTGTCTGGCATGGCTAAGCAGAAACTGCCCAAAGGGGAAATGATTTGTGAAAGTATTCACGGGGGAAGTGGTAGTGCAGTGGTTAAGGTGTTGGGCTGCCAATTGGAAGATCAGGGTTCAGTTCCCAGCACCACCAAGTTGTCACCACAGTTGCTCAGTTGGATGAAAGAGACAAATGTAAGTCGCTCTGAATAAAAGCTTCCTCCACATGTGGGGTAATGGTAGCTTTGAAGCGTTGAGCTGAGCAATTGGGGGTTAAGGGCCTTGCATAAGGGCCCAGCAGTGGCAACTTGGTGGTGCTGGGAATCAAATCTAATGATTTAGACATACTCAAATTTAATGTCTAAAATAACTTATCGTCCCTATTATCGCCTCCCATGGAAGACCCTTAAATTATTTAATACTCTTTTTAAACTTTGTCTCTGTAGATGGAGTTTGATGAAAAGGAGCTGCGTAAAGAGATCAGCTATGCCATCAAGAACATTCACGGAATCAGGCACGTCATTTGTCCACCATTTCTCGACACATGCCCGTTTTTTTTTTTCTTTACCTGTCTGTCTGCAAAGATTTAATTAACCACAAAACCTAATCATAATGGCTCCTCGGGACTCAGGTTTACCTACTGAATATAGATGATATTTAGGAATTGGCATCTAGGAGGAGGAGCCTGTGATTAGATTTGCAGTTTTTTTTTATTTTTAACAAATCTTTAACAGGTCTCATTCAAACTGGTCGTATGTGTAGTTGTGTGGTTTCTACCCATTGGGTGTAACAGAAATAGTACAAATGTTATCGAAAAGCACCAATCGACGGGTTAGAAACCAGACATCTAACTAATTAATTCAATTAACATTATTGTGAGCAGTTAACCCTAAAACACAGACGCTTCTCTTTCATAGTACGGGGGTGCCTTGACTTACGAGTTTAATTGGTTCTGTGACGGAGCTCGTAACTCAAACTACTCATATGTCAAATCAATTTTTTCCACTGAAATTAATTGAAATGCCATTAATTCGTTCCGGGTCCCCAAAACAACACCAATTTTTGTTTTTTAAATAAGAAAAATAAACTTATAAATAATGAATATTGTATAAAAACACTACAATAGGATGTACTGGAATAAACTGGTTTTATTAAGTATAATGTGCAGCGTTTACCTTGGAGATCAGACGACTCCACTTGCTAACGCGCATGTCTGACTAGCTGGATGTTACGGCGTTCACTGTGGCGCTCGCTATGCTAACTAGCAGTTGGGTGTCTGAAGCTGCCTCGTAACCCGAATTTTATCTCGCAACTCAAAGCAAAATCAGACGAGAGACGACTCGTATCTCCAAAAACTCGTTAGTTGGGACACTCGTAGGTCAAAGTACCGCTGTATTATGTTTTATGGGACAGCTGGAGACGTTTTCGAGACTGACTGTTCTTTTTCTTGCAAGTCATAGTTGGGAACAGACAGAGTCACAGTGTCTGGATTGCAAGACTAATAAATCCACTTGTTTGTTTAGAACTGCTAATGTATTTTTATGAGCGTCGACTTTAACAATGTACATTAAATCATAATAACACTCTTCTTTTTGCCCAACCCAACCCTTCCCTTCCCTCCTCCTTTTTCTTTTATTTACATTTGGCCCTGTCTGTTTCCTTTTTGACGAGCAGAACTGGCCTCTTCACCCCGGACATGGCCTTTGAGACCATTGTGAAAAGGCAGATTGCGAAGATTAAAGAGCCTTGCCAGAAATGCGTGGACATGGTCATTTCTGAGCTAGTCAATACTGTTAGGCAGTGTACCAAGAAGGTAAAGCCCTTGTGGAGGGTCATGATGTGTCCCAGCTCCCCTTAAACTCTTCATCACAAACCTAGGGGCCTGACGCTGGGCTGTAGAGGGGCAAAGGCTAGTGTGCGTGTGTAGTGTGTGGTGTATTTGTGTGCCTGGCTGCAGGTTTTTGGAGAAAAATGAGATCAAATGAATGGCCATAGCATGGTCAAAACAGCCGCCTGCACTGGGTAGAAACATCTGGAGGCTGGAGTTTGACTGCTAGGTAGAAATTTAAAAAAGACAAAGGGCAATTTGATATTTAAAACAAGGATGGAAAATGTTAAAGGATAAATGCTAGGATAAAGTCATTCCTGCTGTAAATATTTAAGTAATTAGCTAAGACCAAGCTATAGCAAAAATTAGGTGGGGTTTTATTAGGTAACTAGCTAGTATTATTAAGTAATCTGCTAGCCATACTTAATACAATCATATTAAGCTTTTAATATAATAAATCGACAAGCAAGGTTGCTAACATGCTAGCTATAAAAACATGCTAGCTATCATGTAATCAAAAATGTGTATCACGTCTCTCCAAGCATGCTAGCTTAAAGACTATCACATTGCATAATAAAACTAGCCTCCAGCTTATCTATCATTCATTAGGTGAAATTATTAGCAGGTCTTATTGTTATTTCTAAATGTTAGTTTTTATTGCTATATAATCCAGACTTGTGTTAAAACAAGCAAGTATAAAATAAATACATAGGGGCTTATCTGCTTAGCATCCACAATCGAAATCATGTATTAAGGTTTCTGATTAAATTACCATAAATACCTAGCATTAGGACTTCAGCGCCCAGACACCAGCTTAAAAACTGCAGCGAAGCAAATTCCCGTCAGTCAGAACGAGCTTCAAGTTCTAGCTAAGTAGTGTTTCACTCGAAGCTGCACGGATATGTTAGGAAAGTGCAAAGAATTGCATTTCCCGCTGTTTAATTTTATATTTACAACTACAAAACCGCTGAGGACAAAGACAGAGGCTATAAACACGCTGTAACACCCAGATTAACGGTCACAGAAAGAGAGAGAGAGAAAGAGAGAGAGCTGCGTCAGCACTCTGTCATGGTTCCCACTGCCTCCCCAGTGTGGGCGTAATAGACTATGGTTTTGGTGGTGAGCAATAAGGTTGGGGGTCATGAGGAATGGGATGTCGAGGGTCTCTGACTGGCGAGAGTGTGCGACGCTGCAGTCTAAATATTTCCTGGCTTTGAGCTGTTGGCTCGCGGACAGCAGACTGAGGGTTCCTCTCTCTCTTTCACTCTTTGCGAGAGGAAGATCTTGGCTTGAGCTTAAGGACGAATCAAATGTCTCACTTGCCTTTTCTTTTCTGTGTGTTGTCCTATCTGTCTTTCCATCCTGAACGGGCTCGTTCCTTCCCCACCTTTCTCTCTCTCTCTCTCTCTCTCTCTCTCTCTTTCTCTCTCTCTCTTGCTTCCTTTCATTTTGTGCACTTTTTTTTGTCATTTTTCTTTTTACTGTTTGAAAACTTTTTTTTTTCATTTTTCTGCTCCTATTCCCAACCTCCCCTTCATCCATCCATCTATCCATTTTTCGTTTTTCCTCCTCTTCTACTGTCTCTGTCTCTGTGCTGTGCTGTGCTACCCCACTTCCTCTACAGGACGGGCCTGTTTACCCCCGATCTGGCTTTCGAGGCTATAGTGAAAAAGCTGATCCAAAAGCTGAAGTCTCCCTGCCTGAAGTGTATAGATATGGTAGTGAGTGAACTGACCTCCACCATACGAAAATGTAGTGAGAAGGTAATGCAGAAACAAAAGATTCGTTTTTGTCTGCGTCATGCTGTGTACAGATAGACTGATGGCTGGACTAAAACAAAAAAGTGCACAGGATTAAGTGACGAATAAAACACTTGTTGATAAAAAATAACCAATAACGGGGTTTGGGAGCCGATTTGAACCGGAGTGAGTGTGTGTGTGTGTGTGTGTGTGTGTGTGTGGCCCTGTGATGAACTAGTGACCTGTCCAGGGTGTCCCTCTCCTGCCTTTCGCCCTTTTAAGAGACGCTGAGATAGACTCCAGCCGATCCCTGTGACCCCGAATTAGGGAATAAGCAGCTATAGAAGATAAATGAATGAATGAATAAATGAATGAATATAAACATGAAACATAAACATTAACATGACCTAATAAACATAAAACGTGATAAACATAAACATGAAACAAGAAACACAATCGTTACAGTGTTTCTAACGAAAGCTGTCTATGATCACATTGTCTTTTTTCATCCTGGTCTTGTAATTGTACAGGTATTTTATTTTAGGGACCAGGATATAATTACACACATTCTCCTGTCATGTGGGTTTGTGTTTATGAGATTATTCAAGCCGGTAGCTCTTCACACATGTAAGCATTATGTTTTAATAATGTTTAATAATTATTGGTTTTAATTAGTATACTAATAGGATCATATAAATATACACACAGTAGGATCATATATATATATATATATATATATATATATATATAATATAATATCAGTAGGATCATATATATATATATATATAAAAACAGTAGGATCATATATATATATATATATATATATATATAACTACAGTACCCGTCCAGCATCGATCTGTCTATCTGTACCAGTTTTACAGCTTTTATTTCTCTTTTTTTATTCTCTGTCACTGTACACTTGGTTCATTTACCAAACTATTTCTAAAAAAAAGTTTTCTAAATTTTCTAAATCATTATGTCATCCTCTCTGTTTTACTAGCTCTGACCGTTTTTTATCTCTGTTTTCTTCTTCATGAGCAATTTAGGAATAAATCGAGAAGTTTCTTTATTATTCTTATTTTAATCATAAAATATTGGAATGAAGTCGTTCATTCTAATATTCAGGTCGGCAGGTCCTGTTACACTCACTAGCCAACACAGATAAAATCTATCTCTATCTTTCTTCTCCTTAATTCTGTTTTTCGAGAAAATTGTCCACTTGTGGATTTTAACAAACACCAAATGACTGTAACTCTGAAACAGTGTAAGAGGATGTGACTGTTCTGAAAATCCACATGAGGTCACTTTGATCTTTTTCGGCATCCTGTCCTCCCTCTTTCCTCCTCTCTTTCCTTTCATTCGTTTGGCGTATGTGTAAATGTCGTCTGCAAGTATTCTTGCTTTTTTTTGTCTTTCGGTTTTTGCATTTTTGCAGTGTTTGACTGAAGCCGAGTCGACCCGCATGACTGCCATATATATATATTTTATATATATATATAAAAGTGTGTGTTTGAGAAGGTTTGTGTGTTTGACTCTGCATGAGCCCAAAATTGCAATGCATCATTAACTTAAACAACACAGAGAATTAAAATGGTCTGAAATTAAGGCAGGTTTAAAGCTTTCACACCTTTTCCTGTGTGTGAGAAGAACCAGAATCAAAGTAGTGTTAACGCGCAGACCTGCACCGTCGCCATCTTATATGAATTTGGAATCGATTCTGGACTTTTGAGAATCGATACAGGAATCGGTAGAGGAAGAATCGCAATGCATCGATGAATCGATTTTCTTCCCACCCCTAATGAACAGCGCTGATTAAGCTTATAACTTGCTAATTATCACTCCTGAGTTAAATCAGGAGGAAGGAAAACCTATTTTTTCCCACACACATAAAGATAAACACTCAATCAGCAAGCTAAAAGTTTTCCATTTGAACAGACATACAAAATCATGCGCCATTTCTATGTTCTGTTCTACGTAGAGTGTAACTCTGTCCAGCATGTTTTATAGTGCCATGTGGTTTGGACGTAAAGGAAGACGCCAAAAGTGCACCCAGTGGATGATACATCTGTTCTTTGCCCTGCATCTCGTCTGCATGTTTCTGTGTGTGTTCGTAGCTGGCCCAGTACCCCATGCTGCGAGAGGAAATGGAAAGAATCGTCACTCAGCACATCCGTGATCGAGAGAGTCGCACCAAGAACCAGGTGAGGAGCAGAGGCAGCGATCTACCTTTATCTACCTGTTAAAATGAATAAGGATTTATTAAAAGGCTCATAAAGCATTATTAGTGGTAATTTGTATATATAAGATTATAAATATCCACTATCAGAAGGTCCTTTCGAATAAACCAGGGGTGTCCAAACTTGGTCCTGGAGGGTTGGAGCTAAACTTTGCAGGACACCGGCCATCCAGGACCGAGTCTGGACACCCCTGTTCTAGAATCTAAAAACCAAAGTCTGTCCTAACACGTTCTAAGGGACAACTTAATCATTAAAATTTTTTTCCCAACAAGGTGATGCTGCTAATCGACATCGAGCTGGCGTACATGAACACCAACCATGAAGATTTCATCGGATTTGCCAAGTGAGTTTTTCTGTTTTAGGTATGATTCAGATTATAACAAGCGGTGATTTAGACACAATTTAGGGCTAAAACAGCATCGTTTCATACTTAACAGTTATTTTTTATCATTATTTGCATTGAAAGCCCTTATGACAAATTATTATTTATAAATTTATCTTTAATTGTATTGTACACGTGACCTTAGTTATTAAAGCACACAAGTTTTAGACGAATTACAGACGAAATAGATATATAATAAATAAGTAATACTATTTTAATTCAATTTACATTGTTTAAAATATTCAATTATACTTCATATAATAATTTAATTTAATGCAATGATTTTTTTCTAACAGTGGACATTGTCTTAAAGCCTAAATTTCTGTTATAAATATTTATATTATAACCAGATTTTTAAATAAAATATATGACATTTATTTTTACCCTAAATACTAAGCATTTTATTTAACGTATCATACAGACGAAACCATTTTTAAGCTAAAATGTATTTTTCTTCTTTGTTAGCGCGCAGCAGAGAAGCAGCCAAATGAACAAGAAAAAGGCAGCTGGCAACCAGGTAAAAACTGTATTTCGTTACAGCGCCATCTACAGGACTGGGTGCAGATACACACTGTACACCTTGCTCCTCTATGTTGTCACCATTATTGGCAATAGTTTAAAATACTATTGAAATTAAAGCAATTGTTTAGCCAAAAAAATGGAATTTGCACATTTTACTCTTACCTTAAATGGTGTCATGATAAAACAGGCATCTGTAGCCACCAGTTTAGCATTATGCATGAACAGTATTAGCTATGACGCTGTTTAATATGGTTTATTACTAGGGATGCACGATATGAAAAGTCTTTCTCATGTCTGATGACGATACCGAGACCGATAAACAATACAGAGTTTTTATTTTTATATTATAATTTTTTATATATTCTGCGGTTTGTGCATCAGGAGAATCGAAAGTCTACGATACACTGATGAAACTGTTAGTTTAGCTCTGGTCAAACTATAATAGCAAACATCAGTCCTGACGCTCCAAATGTTTTACTAATCATTTATTGGTAATATTAATCGGATGATGTAATGATGTAATGTATTGTCTGATAATTGATCTGTCTGATAAATATCATGCATCTCTAATATTACACCACGAGACACACTGTTAAACAAGAACATGAAAATGTTACAGTAAAGTTGGTGCACTGTTCTACCTTTCAGTAACCGTTTTTTGGCATACAGTCTGCATGATGATAAACTGATAGCTATATGACTTCATTTCTTGTTAGCTACATTAGCCTCGACACAAAACTAGCAAACATCCAACGCAACCACAGCTGCTCCACTGCATGCGGTTTGTTTTTGGCTGGACTTTTCCTTTAACTCTTCTTGTCGTACATCCTCACCTGTCGTCATCTTAAAATAAAGGTTGCGTTTCTGACCCTGTTTATATCTCCTGCATTGTGTGTTTTCTTTTGTATGTCTTTTCATGCCACTTCTTCATCAACTGGTCCAGGGGCAGGTTCGTGCTCTCGCTCACACCAGTTGAAACGAAGCAAATTCTCTAGTGGAAAAACTGATCCTAGATCAGTTATATAGCTATAGATATAGATATAGATATAGATATAGATATAAAAACAACAACAACTAGAAAGTCTGTCTAACATTTTTACACTAGTTTAGTGTATTTATTTCAGGCTGTTGTTAAAAGTAAAAACTTTCTTCTTTGGGTGATATTTTCGAACCGTAGACTCGCTGCGGTAGAGTAGACGCACTTCTCCGTCGTTGTGTTTTTATGGAACTGTGCAGCTATTTCAGAGAGATGAGTGGATGTGACAGCATTCCTGAAGCTAACGTGACAAGCAGCAGCTATATTTTTAACGCAGGTGGTCAGGACAGGCAAAATGTTCTAGACATAAAATTGCCAGAAAAAGTTTTTGGTTTTTGCTTTCAACAACAAGCCATAATTATTTTATTCTTCATGGTTTTTCTATTGTTGTTCCTGGAAACCACAAGGAAAAAAAGGGGGAAAATAGACGACAGCAAATGTTTTTTATTTTCTTTATATTGGAGTGCAAAAGTTTATACCCCCTATAAGTATTTTGAATTTACATAAACTTGTTTGGACAATTATGCAAAAATTACAACAAATGGGGGGGGGTGGCGGAAAAGATGCTGAGGGGCAGATATACAGTGATACCTCGCGGATTCGTGTTTCTGGATTTGCGAATTCAAAGATTCACAAAATTTTCATTGGAACTTAACAAAAAAAAAATGTAATGTGCATATGCACGGTGGCTTAGTGGTTAGCACAGCAAGAAGGTCCTGGGTTCGATTCCCCTGCAGGGGTCTTTCTGTGTGAAGTTTGCATGTTCTCCTCGTGGGTTCTTGTGTGTGTTTACTCCGGGTTCTCCGGTTTCCTCCCACAGTCCAAAAACATGTATGTTAGATTGATTGGTGATTCTAAATTATCCATAGGAGTGAGTGTGTGTGTGTGGCCCTGTGATGGACTGGCGTTCTCTCCAGGGTGTCCCCCTCCTGCCTATCACCTTTTCAGAGACGGATGGGACTCCAGCAGATCCCTGTGACCCCGAATTAGGGAATAAGCGGCTATAAGATAAATTAATACATGAATAAAAATCAGGTTTAATTTTTTTTATAAGGGGATAAAAACTTTTGCACACTGACTCTTTTTTTATATTTCCATCAGACTTTTATTTGTCTGCTTTGTATTTATATAATAATTTTTTTTCTTTGCTTCCTCTGGTCCAGGATGAGATCATGGTGAGTACTGTTCTTATACTTATGAATGTGTGTGTGTGTGTGTGTGTGTGTGTGTGTGTGGGTGTAAATGATATAACTAATGGAGATGACAGGTGGCTCAGGCATCTCCCACACACTGATGGTAATTTCTTGCATTTTTCTAAGCTTAAGTCTTTCATTCACTGTAGTTAATGTGCAGATGTTATACCATAGCGCCGCTGAATTCTTCATTCTGATTGGTCAGAAGGTGTTGATTACAGCAGTGATTAAATTATTAATTATTTTTAATTATAAATTAATTTATTCATGTTTTTATAATAGCAGAAAACCATATTGTGTGTGTGTGTGTGTGTGTGTGTTTGTGTTTTTTTTTTTAAATATTTGTATATTTTCTTTTCTCAGGTGATTAGAAAGGGCTGGCTGACGATCAACAACATCAGCATCATGAAAGGTGGCGCTAAAGAGTACTGGTTCGTACTGACGGCCGAATCGCTCTCCTGGTACAAGGATGACGAGGTGAGCTGATGGTTAGAGAAATAAGCGAATCCGCTTGTAAAACCACATTTCACACACTGTCTGGATATTTTTCCTTATACACACTCTCGTACAAGAAACGACAAATATCCTGTGAACCTACAAACAAACACACATTCATGAACAAACGTTTATTTTTTCTGAACATCTAAACACATTTTCATATCCATTAAACACGAAACTAGATAAACTGAACAGCAAAACTGGGACGTCCTGCATTTACACAACAATCCGGTCACATGACTAAAGTGCTAACTGATTGTTAGCTAGTAACTGTAGCTGACTCAGTTGTTTAAGAAACTTCCTGCATAGTAAGAGACATAAAAGACCCCAAATCGCAGGGACATCTGAAGCGTGGGAGTCAGCGGATTCGTCAGACACGTACAGACAGGACTAAGAGCGTTAGTGTGTGTGTGTGTGTATGAGATTTCTGAGTCTAAGGATTTGGTGGATTCTAAGGATTCAGTGAGTTGGCAAAAGCATGCAGAAGCCATACTGACTCAAAGGAATCGGTTTGATGAGTGAATCAGAAGGATTCGACTCTTTAAATGAATCTTTTCTGTTTGTGATTGGAAAAAAAAAAGCTTTGGAACGGAACATTTGCAGTAAGCAGAATAAATGACAGAAACATGACCAGGACAGTTTTAGAGTCAGTAATATGTTTTATTATTGTGTATAGCATTCATTACTTCACTCCGAATGACCGCATCATTACTGTTGATTTACTTTAGATCAATAAAGCGGAAAGGCATCCCAGCATGCTTTGCTTCAGCTTATGACCTGGCGCCAACGCAAGCATTACACACCACATGCCAACACGTTTCACTTTTAATGGCTCGGATTAAAATGTGGGATCGTTCAGATTGATTTTTTTTTTTTTTTTTCGAAATAGAAATGATCTCAATTGGATATTATTAGATATATTTTTTCAAAACGTTCGCTTTCTGCTGACATGGCGAGTAAAAAAAAAAAGAAAGAAAGAGTTTTTCCTCTGTGGTGAGATTTCTGGTAAATGACTCTTGTTGGACGCGAGATTGGACATTATTTTCGACGGAATATGATGTGTTTAGGATGAACGTAGGCCAAGAGATCATCAATTTCTCATACCACCTACATGAGGGCAGCCTGGCAGTTTTGAGCAATTGTTTTGTGTGTGTGTGTGTGTGTGTGTGTGTGTGTGAGAGAGAGAAAGAGGCTGTCAGTGGCGCCTTGCCTGTTACTCTCCAGACTAAAGGCTGCTTCTCATAAACCTCTTAACTTTCAAAGCGAAACGGCAGGGTAGGATACGGTAGGGAAGGGTGTGTGTTTGTGTGTGTGTGTGTGTGTGTGTGTGTGTGTCTGGTTAGCTGGTTAGGATGACCTTAATGAGGAGCATGTGGGGTAACGACAGAGAGAGAGAAAGAGATTCTCTGGTGGTCTTTTATCTCAAATACAAAGTCTCCCTCTCTTACACACCGAGGGTGGGACCTCCATCCTCCTCCTCCCGCTCTTCCTCCTCCACCATATGTATTTATTTTAACATACGATGGAAATGGCAGTTACTCCAAGCACAGGGACACAAAACTAACACCCTGGAGATATAGCAGCCCCGCAGCTTTGAGAATAAATCGATGTGACGTCCATTTTTGAATGGATTTTTGCATTCGATCATGCCGTGTGTGTGTGAGGTACATGCACAGAGAAACACACCCTCTCTAAGTACACACACCGTGCAGGCGTGTTTGCTTTTCGTGGGTGGCACACGGGTGACTAAGGTCAAGGCTTGTGCTGGGGCGATTTACGGAACCCGTTGCTTTTTGTCTAAATAATAAACAACCTTCAGGCCATGTCACTTCTACACATTTCTGTCTTTCTCAAAATGGCGTCTGAGGTTAGAGCGGAAAACCCGTTTCATCCCTCACACACGCTCCGTTTTCCCCCCAACCGTAAGATCTGTAATGAGACCCAGTAAATATTTATAAATCTTCCTTAGGTCACTGACCGGCTGCAGTTATTTAGCTTTTCTTTTGTAATGATAGAATTTTAGATTTGAGAACCGATAATTACGAAGACTATTCTTCGGTTTGTTCTCTCCAGTCTGTGTGTGTGTGTGTGTGTGTGTGTGTGTGTGTCCGATTGAAAGAATTCCAGAAAAAGAATTTCCCTGTGTGTTGATCCAGATTTTTCCAAGGTTCTTTAGGTCATCGTGGTTTGTTAGGAGACGGAAAAATGTTATGCTTGTTGTGGAGTAAAGAAAAGTTTTACTTATTTATCAGTAAATCTTTCTATAAAAATAATGACTGAAGTAAAAGTATTAAATATTGAAATAAAACTTTGACGAGTAATAATAAAAGTCTAGAATGATGAGATTCCTCCTGTAGTGAATTATTAGTTACTTTGGATCTGAATAAATGAAGGGAAAATCCAGAATCCTGTAAAAAATACTAACAATCACAACTACATAAAAAAAGAGTTAAAAGCAGCGAGTGTGTGAGATTTTATAGTAACTTACAGTAAAATTAAAGTGTCCATAGATACAGAATCTCCATCTAATAGTCTTTATCATGAAACTCACCGTAAGATGTTTCTCAGGTTGGAGCTGGAGTTCCTCTACACTGATCACATGATCACTTGTTTTGGTCACATATCAGACGTCACATTATGAAACTGTCGGTTTCTCTGATTGGAGTGTAGAAATTGAATAAATGTGACGGTCATGTGTGTTTCTGTCTCCGCTGATATTCTCACTTTTTCCTTCTTCCTGTTAAGTCATTTTTTTTTTTTTTTAAATGAGTGTTCGAACGTCAGACGTCTGCAGTCTATTCATCAGTAATATTTAATAGTAACGGAGGAACGACATCAAACGTAGAGAAGTAAAAGTCTGCGATTAAAAAAAACTTGAGTGAAAGTAAAAATAAAACGACCCTTAAAAGGACATTTTTCCCCCCAAAATCTACTTAAGTTAATGTAATGAATTGATTATAACATGTTATAAAGACATCACATTTACAGCATTCAGCAGACGCTCTTGTCCAGCGACGTACAACACGAAAAGAAAAGAAAAACTGAACAACATTTAAACAAAGGAATAAAAGAGGAACTTTTCTGGATTTTATTTATTTATATTTAATAAGACCACATTTGAGACCTGCGTAATAATTCACACACATTTGCACATTATCTGTACACCTGACGCTGGACTAGCACACCTACCACCTCAAATTCAGCCCAGGAAAGATTACTCATATATACACATTTATACTTTATTCTATTCTATTTTTATCTTTTATCACTCACACTTTACCGTTCATTCTCTTTTTCCACTTGTCGGAATAATAAAACATTTCCCTGCATGTTGTTGTGTGTATAATTATGAAACCTGAATTTGATTGGATTCGTTGTTTTACGGTACAACATAATTAGAAGACTTTTTACACCGCTGTGTTTTTCAAATATTTCTTTTAGCTACCAGGAACTAATTATTATCTATTATGTGCTTTCATTAAATTAAACCCCAGAGATTTCTTTTAGTTTACAGGAACTTTTTTTCTTTATTTCTTGTGGCTTTCAGTATCAGATCATTTTTGTTAGATTTTTTTAAAACAGATGTTTATTTAAGGTACTTAATTTTAATACTAAGTAAAGTTTTAAGTGATGGAACCTGATATATTTTAACCCTAGAAGACCAGGGTACTTTTTTAACCGGGTATAATATAATATATAATAAATGACCGGGTATTAATTTAACGGTACCAGGAAAAGGTACTGCTAATTTATTCTTTTTTTCTGGTCCAAACGCACTGAATGTTTTTTTTTACTGGTTCTTTTTTCCTCGTCATTTCTTCCTAGAAACTTTTTTCATTAGAACTTCATCAGGGAGTGAGGAAGCCTCCATTATCTCCAGAATCTCTGATAAAGTCGTTTGTTCTGACTTTCAGCTGTGAAACCATTATTTATTAATTAATTAATTATTTATTTATTTTTTTAAAGAAAGGATAAAAATTCCATTAATATATAGTTTTTACACCGACTTCCTTATCCTCTTTCCTGAGATTCACTTCTCTCGCTCTCCGACGCTTTATAGCCCTTCTGGCTGCCGGGTTGTGGTGCTGTGGGGTAAATGGGAGAGGAGGGGGTGCTTGAACTGGGGGAGTTGAAGGGGTTGGTGGTTGGTTGTGGTCTGGTTTCTATTACCAGACATGCTTTGAATCAAGTGAACCCAGCGTTCCCCAAAGCCTCACTAACCGTGCAGACATGAATAAGAAGAAAAGTCCAAATGCACCAGCCAACATGAACCGCTCTCATTCCACTTTCCACTGACCCCCCCCCCATATTTATACACACACACACACACCACACACACACACACACACAC
>VCAZ01000029.1:3301715-3309215 GCA_005784505.1 Bagarius yarrelli
GGTAATCTAATATTTAATATCTATAATGGCTCTCATTCTCTGTCTCACTTTGTCTCTTTCTGTCTCTCTCTCTCTCTATCTCTCTCTCTTTCTCTCACCTTCTTTCTTTTTGTTTGCTCTATGCCTGTCTGTCCATCTCTCTCTCTCTCTCTTTTGCACTCTCGTTTAACAACACACACACACACGTGTCACACGTGTCACACACACACACGCAATGACATAGAGATTTCTGGTCCTTTCCATTCTAAAAATGGCTCATAAGAGTTCTAGCGTTATTCGCTTTGTCGAGGAGAATTTTAAAGGTAGTTTGTTGCGGCGTCCAACACGCACACACACACACGCGCACACACACACACACACACACAACAACACACACACATAGTACAGACACATACATAGAATGTTCAGATGAAACAATTTGCTTAGGATACCACACAGGCACCAATTTTGTATATGTGCGTGTGGCGGTGTGGTGTGTGTGTGTGCGTGTGTGTGTGGTGTGTGACCAGTTTAGGCATTTGTATTGAATTTGGCACTTATTCATCAGCAGATGTAAAACAGTAACCACTAACATTCACTTCATCAAAGCTTTAGACCGGAGCCAGTTCATCAGCTCTGTTTGTTATTATGTGTGTATCTCTCTCTCTCTCTCTCTCTCTCTCTCTCTCTCTCAATCCTCTATCTCAATCGACTTATCTCCCTCTCTTTCGCTCTCTCCCTCTCTCTCCCCCCCCCCTCTATCGCTCTCTCTCTATACCACTCTACCTCTATCTCTCTCCTCTCTCTCTCTCATCTCATCTCTACCTCCTTCTCCTCTATCTCATCCTCTACCCTCTACCTTTTTCTTCTACTTTCTTCCTTCCTTTTCCTCTCTCTTTCCTCCTATATATCTCTCTCTCTCTCTCCCTCTCTCTCCTGATCGTATCTTCTCTCATACTCTCTATCTCTATGTGCTGTACGCCGATAGACGACGTGCTTTCTCAGTACCGTTACTATATTTCCTCAGACCCTGTCTTAATATAGTAAAGGATGTAAATCTGTGTGACTTTTAAGTTCCTCTATTTCCTCTTTTTTTTGTTTTTTTTGAGTCACTTTACTTTTAACTCACCGCTGAATATAAATGCTGGTTTATACGACTGTGGGATTTTTTAACCGTGTCTCTCCTATAAACAACTGGACGGTTATTATTAACTCTCCAGTGGAGTGAAATAAACGGTGGCTGTGTGAGGTTATTTTATGCTTAATGACAACTTTATTTCAAATAAAAGAAAAAAGATAGAAAAGACAAATTTCAGGTGGAATCTGATGGATTTTATTAAACGACTACACATCACAATCGAATGTCAAGTTGTGGATCGGTTAAAAAAAAAAAAAAAAAAGAGCAGCGTCACGGTGCGACTCTTGCGTTTCCCCGCCCAGCCTAACCAATGTGCAGACTACTGTACAACCGCTACTTCCTGAACAGGTAGTCTGAACACTGGGCAGGCGGGACAGGTCAATGTCCTCTCCGTTTCAGTCTCCTCACTCCGATCTGATTGCATTCAGAGATTACAGATATCTGTGTCAGTTACCGTTTCTGCGAGAAACCAGGGCTCTTGGTGGTGCAGTGGTGATGACATGCCGTCAGTGGTCCGTCCTGCCTCCTGTGGGGTGCAACACAGTCTCGGGTTACATCACTGAAACCCCCTAAAATATTCCTAACTAGTAAAAAAGCAATAAAGTCTGTAATATTTGTTATTTTTTAGATTTGAGTTGATTTTAGTGCTTTGGTTGTATTAAGCTGAGACGCATTTGGAGACGTGCCCCCGTTGACCCCCGGCTTCCACCCGGCATCGCGCATGAGAGCAATTTGACAAAAATGAACAGATGGATTGCATTGCCTGCATGAAGAACTTACCCTGAAAGCGTTCAGTCCTTCCCTCTAGATTCTGGAAAGAAAACGAGAGCAGAGATCAAATTTCAGCAAAAAAGAACAAAAAAAATGTATAACATTTAAAAAAAATATGTTTTTAGGAATAAAGATCAAAATAAGTACAAAAATTTAATGTAGTAATTTCAGCCATACTTTACTTTCTTCTACGCAGAGTCGCACGATGCAGCACAGATGTTTCTCTTCACGCTTCACCCAACGCCATCCCATCCCATACCATCCTATCCCATCCCATCCCATCCGTCTTTCCCCCCTCAGAGTCAGAGTGGGACGCCTCCGCCAGGCGCTTCTCGAAGTCAGCCAGCCAGGCCGTAAAACTCGGGAATTCTACAACGTAGAAAGTTCTGTTCTGTCTCCGGGTCGGAAGTTGGTTTGGTGGGAAAAAAATCTGTCCCAACGTTGAATTCCGTCGCTTTTTCCTCAAAAACGTGACACGTCCGCATTCTGACTTGGAAAAGAAGACGGAGAGAGCGGAGCGCATCGCCTCGTTCTTACCGGGTGGCACGGCGGCAACTCGTAAGCTTGACGTGGCAGAGTGCTGTTAACTTTCTCAGTGAGAGAGAAGGAAAGAGGGAGATGCAGGAGAAAGAGGAGGAGCTAACTTTTTTTTTTTTTTTTTTCGCTCACCCCGTCTCCGTTCTACCATCCTCTGTCTGGCTTTTCTTTCCCCCTCCCGCTTTTTCAGGGGGTTCAACAGGAAGTGGTGGGTCAAAGGTCAACAGGAAGTGAATCACATTAATTTGCTGTATGCGTCTTGTGTAATTGTAAAACGGGAGGGGGGCAGAAACAGATTGGTTGGTCTGGTCTGGTTTTTTTTTGGGGGGGGGGGACGTCAGCGGGTGTGTGTGTGTGTGTGAGTGTGAGTGAGGAAGGGAGGGTGGTTGGGGTGTGTGTCAGCCCTTGTGCATGTGTGGGAGTCGGAGTGGATGACTCTTGAGGCTCCATGGCTTTGTAGCTGCAGGAGGAATGTCGGAGTTTCTTGGCGAGGAGGCAGGGTTGTAATAACTCCAGATGTGCAGTCCTGTGGCCGCTTTGCTCGGCCTGCTGTGTTTTTTCTGCTGAAGCTGATTTCCTTTCCCTGTCCAGAGTGAATAAAGAGGCCTTTATGCAGGCCGTGAAGCACTCCTCACAATCCCGCCACCACGTCCAGCACCCCCACCAGCAGAAAGTGCAGATAGTGGTTCGAGTAGCAGGAGTGAAATCTGGAGCAGATTTAGCGCACGCATTAGTTAGCGATTTCTCGGCCCTCTGATGTGGCTACATCGGCCAGACGTCAGGTTTGGGATGCGTCCTGGAAAGATTTTTACGTCTGTTTTTCTATTAAACTATAAAAAATTTTTTCTTTCTCTCTTTTGCTTGATTTTTTTTTACATCCTTCCCCTTTGTCCTACTTTCTTTACCGTTTTAATTTCTCTCTTTAAGAAACACAATTTAGGGGCCACTTTCCAAGAAAAAAAAAAAAAATCAACAAAACAAGTCAAGAAAAAAAAGAATAAATTAAATCCTGCAACGTTCTAAAACGTAAGAAATGACGCTAATAAGAGTTTGATAGGAAGTAAAGACCGTCCCATGCCGCTTTGGTCATGAAGACTTCGAGCAGAGGTTCTTTGAGAATATGCACACGTTTCTCTCCGGTTTTTTTCCTTTTATTCCGAACATTTCTGTGGTCTGTAATAACGTGCGCAACAGGAATGTCAATGAAACCTGAAATGTTTCGTCGCTCACTTCTCTTCCTACTTTTCCCTTTTTTTTTCCACTTTAAGAGGACGCAAACTTTTGCACTGCGTTTTATATATACGCTGAATGTATTAGTTTAACCAGGGCAGAGCGACTGCCTCGGAAAAAGTTGGCGATGAAGGGCGGTATTTCGACCTGATTGCTGAGAGGTGACGGTGTTTGCTTTAGCTACAGTTTCTCCTCTAGAACCTGAACGCTTCATACGGAATCCTCTGGGAGCTGGGTCAGCAGACTCGAGATTACCTTCTGACCATCTGAAGGCCAGGAGACGAGAGAGCGGTCTGTTCCGAGAGACTGAGAGCTAGTCTGGATGATCGATATATCTAGGAGAGAGATAGTACAGTGTGGCTCAGTGAGTACCGAGTATATACTTATGATAGAGAGAGAGAGATACTAGTTAGATTAGACAGAGAGTGAATAGATCTGGATCGAGTTTATATATTATATCTATTATATATATATATATTATATATATACAAGAGAGTGAAAGCTATATAGAGAGTTTCGATATATAGATATATATATCCGCCTATATATGTACAGAGGTTAAGAAAGAGGTTCTTTTCAGATGAGTCTATTGGATCGAGAAAGATTATCCTAGCATGAGAGTAAGACTGAGCTATCAGTCTGAGTCGCTGATCTGATCGACCGACTAGATCTGAGAGAGAGATATAGATAGGACGACAGACGAAATATCGAAAATTGAGGAAAACGATAGAGATGAGATTATAACGATATATAGCAACGAGATAGATGATATATCGTAGGAGTCGAGTTGTCTGAGAGGAGAGCGAGTGAGAGACCTTCGCTGAGAGAGGATCGAGGTTGGATGGTTGGCCCTGCCTGGGAGAGCACGCTGTGTATTTTTATATTTCATTGTGTTGATATCGTTGTGAAAAGGTAAAAGCAGTTTGGGTACTGTTGTGTGGCAAAAATAGCAGCTAAAGTAAAAGTATTAAATATTTAAGTTCCTTAAAAACGAGTAATAATGAAGTCGGGATGATGGAGATTCCTCCTGTAAGGAATTTATTAGTTACTCTCGATCTGATTAAATGAAGGAAAAAAATACTAACAATCTATCACATCATCATACTCATTTTAAGAGAAAACAAAAATATTTTTAAAGAACATCTCCAGGTAATTAAAATAAGTAGATATATAAAAGTGAGTTAAAGTAAGAAGTTAAAATCAGTGGTGTTAATGAGCGTTGAGTTGCGATTCTTATAGTACTACTTTATAGCAAAAAAAATGAGTGTGTTTCAGTACGAAACTTCAGACGATCGACAGTCTATCGCCAGACTCGACATCTCCCTTATAATAACAAAAAACGAATTATTAAACTCTATTAAATTATTGAACGTAATTATTAAACCATTATTACATTTTGCAATAGTAACGAAGAGAACGACGTCAAATATAGAGAATTTTTTGTTACAATTTTTACAATGTTAAGAGAATAAACTCCCCCCCCCCCTTTTTTTTTTAAAAATCTACTCGAGTCCCCCCATGTAATAACGTGATCTCTAACGCATTACTAACCCACGTCTGTGCTCGCGTTAATGTGTTGTGGTTTTGATGTTGTGGCGTTAATGTTGTGGTAGTGTTAACTGTGATTACTACTTCGTAGTCCTGCCATGTCACCAAGTAATATCAAAAGTGCATGTGGCTGTAATAATTCACATCTCACAATGACTTGAGTTCCTGGAGCCGGAGAAGGAAATTCTCCTGAGAGCTGTGAGGCTTGTGAATTCAATGAGCTGCATTGAGAGATCAGATAAGGAAAAATCACCTCGGACCAGCACGTGTGTGTGTGGTGTGTGTGTGTGGTGTTGGTGTGGTGTGTTGTGGGGCGAAATAGCCACATATCATCACCCAAACGGTCCTTTAGTATTGATGAGATCATTATCTGTTGTACTAACCACATCCCAACACACACCAACACACCACACACACACCAACACAGAGCAGAGTCGTACTAGTATTTACACATACAGATTATCACTTCATCACCACCAAGAGCTAAAACATCGTGTGACTCGCTGCTCGTAGAGACAGCCGAACAAAGGAGACGGGGAAGCATCTGGAGTCTCCAAATCAAACCTGATGAGATAAACAAGTGTGCTCGTTTTTCCCCCCTGAAGATGTATGAAGCATTTTCGGGCTCCTGAAACGTTGAAAAATGGGACAGAAATGAAAAGCAGGGAGAAAAAAAAATAACCACGGCGGTCTGGTGTCTGTTATAGTTAGTAATTGTAGAGGAAGTAGGAAGAATTTTATACAAATAGTTTTGTTACTTAAAGTATGTTGATTTTAATCAGAGCTCGACGCTTGTGATTCTCCCTTTGTATATATATTCTGGTCCCAAGTAGGGCTGTACTGATACAGATACCGGTACTGGTTTCAGGCCCGATACTTTGATACTTACGCAGTGACAGAACTTCCAGACTGGAAATATTTTTAGAAGAATGATGGACGACCCCGCGCAGGGCAGATGCGAATTTTCTGCGAAAAATTTTAAGAGAGACAAAAATAAGTACTTATAACACGAGTAATGCTGATTAATAACCCACAATAATACGAGTATCTGATATTGCAAACTGGCTACAAAATTCTAGTCCAATCGGTTGCTTCAAAAACAAAGGTACTTCTACTATCCTATGCCCATATTTATATATAAATAAGTAAGAAATTAATTCCAGACACTGAATAATGCAACGTTCATATCCCAAAATTCACTCTTTTAATCCTCTGATACTTTACTAACATTACTAATAGTCTATTTATCTACTATAGCCGCTTATTCCCTGATTCGGGGTCACAGGGATCTGCTGGAGTTTATCCCAGCCGTCTCTGAAAGAGGGAAAGACAGGAGGGGGACACCCTGGACAGGATACCAGTCCATCACGGGGCCACACACTCACACACACTCACTCCTATGTGCAATTTAGAATCACCAATCAGTCTCACATACGTGTTTTTGGATTGCAGGAGGAAACCGGAGAACCCGGAGTAAACACACACACACAAATATCGAATTATAAAGAGACGACCTACAGAGACTGAAATTAAAGCACCAGGTCTCAAAATAAAATAAACTGATAAAAAAAGTGAAAGTAAAACAGGATCTACACTAGCTGGATGTCCGTCTCCAGGCAAGAGAAGCAGTCAAATATTTGCTGCTCTGAATTTTATTTAAATTAAAATGATTTTTTGGATTGAGAAATGATTCCATAAGAAATCTTCAGTTCCGCTTGGGGCACTTTTCCTTTCAGGAGGAACCAGTAACACCTCCGTCTCATGTTCTGGTTGACCTTGACATTGGACGGATGTTGTATTCCAGACGGTCCTCGCTGTCACCTACGTGCGAGTCTGTCCTAATACCCTTGCGAGTGTTTAGAAGTGTGAAAGTGTGTGTTTTACGTGTTCGTCTGATGATGTTACAGTTTAACTCGGTCTGACGCTCCGTCTGAAATCGCATAGTACTTAAGGAGGCACTTCTTTACCATAAATAAAGTATAAATGAAGTTCTGATACAACATCACATTAGCACCAGGCCCGGTTCTGGCCAACCATAAAAGGGTGGGCAGACAGATACCCCAGGTGGGCAGTTTTTGAGGGTGGAGTAGAGGAGATAGTTAATTTGTCTATTTGTAAAATTTAATATTATTATTACAATATTAGAAACTATTATAAATATAAAAATTGTAAAAGTTTGTGCCAAAGAAAAATATAGAGAGAGAGAAAAAGAGTGAGAGAGAGAGAGAGACAGACAGACAGACAGACAGATAGACAGACAGACAGACAGACAGATAGATAGATAGATAGATAGATAG